>PVKA01004596.1:0-97598 GCA_004027165.1 Ctenomys sociabilis
TCTTTAATAAAATTATGGAAAAAAAAAACCCGCACCAGTAAGGGAGGATGAACAGCCAAGAGTACAGTAGGGGGTGAAGCAGCTCGGGTGTGCTGGCTGGCTTGCGCATGCCCTGGGGGTATCTGGAAGGGCTTGTATGGCCTTTTGACAAGAGCCCTCCTTTTGGCTCCCCCTTTTCCTTCTTACTATTTTATAGAACTATATTTGTCTGTCTCAACTAAAGTTACACCATGGTGTGGCAGCTGCAACCCTTGAATGGTCACCTTCTGCCTTAGCGAGCTGTTGGGATTGTCCCATGTCACGGGTGCTGGAGTGCAGCTCCTACTTCTTACCCATGTGTGACTGCTATTAGCGCCCCCTTTAACTCTGGACTATTCTGGTTTCCATGAAGAACTTTATGACCACATTGTGTTTTGATAAATGATACTGATTTACTTCAAATACTAGTAACTAGAGTTAGTAATAGTATTTGCTGTGTAAGGAACAGCTGTCTGGTTTTCTTCCTTTTTCCTGAAGCTTCTCTGAGGTTGTGCTGCAAATATTGCTGATATTTACCTTTATTGATTACCTCTGTAACATGCTTGATTCCATTCTTAAGACTTGGAGCCCAAATGGTGATACTGAACAAGCGGATTTGGCACTCAGGTCGAAAAGTACAATTGATCCCAAAAGTCTCTTTTGGCCCCAGAGAAGTTAGATTTGGGGGCAGTCACCCTTATTTATGGGGCATGAAGTAGTAAAGAGGATAAAAGGGAAGAAGAGACATCAGGAAGACTGAGCAGTGGGGAGCCATTTGTTCTTAAATAGTTTTGATCATATGTTCAAGGTTGCCACAGTCATGGTGAGCGAGTGCTCTGTGCTAGTTACCCAAGCCTTACTGCAAAAAAATTCACTGAGGAATTTAGTAATTTAACAGCAATAAAACATGTTAATGTTAAGTCCCAGGCAGATGTATCCCAATTCAAATTTTGTATATGCTAGTAAACATTTGTTACATTATGTGGATTATATTACATTCAGATTATAAAGTAATGTTCATACAGTTAATTATTTTTAATTATTAGTGCTAATGTTTCTAACCATATTACCATTTCATTGGCTGTGAGGAATTTCAAGCTTGTGTGGTGAAATGACAAATAATTCTGTAATGTTTTCTTGTACAGGTCATGTCATGTTTGCCGAAATAAAAATGGAGAATGGAAAGTCAAAAGGCTGTGGCACGGTCAGGTTTGACTCTCCCGAGTCTGCTGAAAAGGCCTGCAGGATAATGAATGGCATCAAAATCAGTGGCAGAGAAATCGATGTCCGCTTAGATCGTAATGCGTAATTTCAGCTGCACTTGGAACATTCCTTTGTTTTTGCGGAATCTTCTAGAAAAAGTGTTTGTTTGTTTTAGTAATATTGTATGCTTACAGAAGCTGTAAAAATGAACTTTTAAAATTCCCATCAGCTTTCAACAGTATAATGTTAAAAATATACTGTGATTTTTTTGGTTCATCTTATGTTGGGTTTCTACAAACAGCAAGTCTGCTCATTCAGTTTAAATGAATGGTTATACTGTTTCTAAAGAAATAAGCCATTTTCCTGTTTTCACTATGGCATGGTAGGGTTTGTTTGTTTTGGTTGCCCCAGCTTTTATCATTTTATTTTTAAGTAAAGATGGATGGTTTTTCAAAATTTTTGTTTTATAATATGTAGTTGTCCATGAAAAGAAGGGCTCAGGCTAGTTAGAATATGATTTCGATTGGTTTTAAAGTACTTTTTATTAGCATAAAGAATTACTATAAGTGTTAGATAATGAAGTTCAGGATGTTTTTTTATTTGACTTAAAGGGATTTTTCCATGTTCTCCCATTTATATTTTCCACATGACACTATTAATAAAATCAGTCTCCACAACCTTTTATTTTATTATTGCCAACAATTCCAAGTTCATACAGAACTGATAGAGTAGCAAGTCCCATGTACAGTAATAGGCAGACTCCTCCCAACTTTCTGTCTAGCTTCCAGCCATTAAAATGAACCGCTAGAAAAAGAAAAAGAATGGAAATGCCAAGGGAGCCCGTGACATATGCGAGCCCTCTGCTGTGCACAGCTGCAGGCGTGGATGTGCCAACCAGTGCAGCGTGCATGAGCCAGGGAACCCCGAGGCACAGCAGGTCAAACACGTTGGACCCCACGATGTTAGCCATGGCCATGTCTCCTTTCCCTGCATACAGAAGCACGCTGTGAGAATGTGCACACCAGGACTGTGTTTTGTTAATAATCTTCGATGAAAAACACTGGATACTTTTTTTTTGCTGATTAGTTTTGGAAAATTGTTATTAGATTGTGTCTTGTTAAATTTGTATTTTAAACTTTTCATTCATTTAGTATTTAAAGTCTTAACACTTATTTAATAATTATTTATTAAACCATTTCCCAACAAGGTATGTAGCTTACTTGTTGCTGTTCATTCTAATTTAATATAGTTACTATTTAGTGCACATCCCGTTATTATTTGGGAGTTAGATTAACATTACTATGGGATTATAGAGTAAAGTTGCCCTTGAGTTACTTTTTTTCCCTTAAAAGTATATTAAATGGGGAAATATTTTTAAAGTTACTCCCACTCAGTGTATTTTAGCTGCGCTCGGGCGTACAGCTTACCTCTTCTGGCCACCAGCACGCTTGCCACTGTATCTGGAATGCTAGTTCCTACAGCCAACAGGGTGAGGCCCATCACTGTGTCTGGGATCTCCAGCGTTTCCCCTGCCGGAGACAAGATGCTGCCATTACACATGGCACGTTCCCTGCAGACTGTTCCTTTTGCCTAGAAAGAACCACAGGCCTTTTTTTTTTTTTTTTTTTTTTTTTGTACCAGGGATTGAACTTTGGACTTTGCACTTGCCGGGCAGGCACTTATTCTACTGAGCTGTCTCCCAGGTCAAATAAGTTGTACTCAGTCTGTTCCTGTTCAGGACATCTTATTTTATTTTTTAATTAATTTATTTTAATTTTTTCATTTATGTATTTGGTACAGCATCTCACTATGCAACTCGGACTCAGTGATCCTCCTGTTTTCAGCCTCCTCAGTGCTGGGATTGCAGGCATGAGTCACCATGCCTACACTCCGTCACTGGCTCAGTGTGCCCCGGGGGTGGGGGGGCTGGCACTACATGCAGATAATGGGGATTGAACCCTGGTTCCTGAGTTTGCCAGAGCAGGTGCTTTCTCCACTGAGCTATCTTGCTGGCCCTACATAGGCATATTTAAGGTGATTTTCCTTTTCTTGTGAGTGCCCGTTAATTTTTATAGTTAGGTGTCATTACATTTATTTTTTTATCATCTCCATTAGGTGTCCCTGTAAAACAATTTCTGAACCAGTAATGTGTTCTAAACCAGTTTCTAATTAGGAAAATCCGTGGATCAGGTTGGTAATGTGGATACTCCAGGTAGTACAGATTTTTAAAATACTTAGCCAAACTTTTACCAGGCAAGAATCACCTTGTTTATACACTTACAGAATTACAGATGGCTGTAGTTAGCTCATGAGGACTGTTGCTTAGCATCTGCTAGGAAGACTCAGCATTTTCTCGTTTTCCTTAACAGTTTTTTTAAAGTATTAGAATTAAGCATAATATAGCTGTTTTTAAGCAATAGATGTGTTAAGAATAAATTTTTTAATTGTTTAGTGACATAACAGTGTTTTCTTGGTAAAAATGTATCTCTGATAAAAATGGAACCTTTTTGTTTTCTACTTGAGTTTTTTAAACATCTGGTCCCACTTTATTTGATGTTGGTTCAATGTTTTTCCTGAAATGGGAATTTAAGGAAGGTGGGAAAGGGCACATGTAACTCCTTTTAATGTCATTGAAAACGTAGCAACTGTCTTTTTACCCTCTATTTCTTTTAAAGTGCTAATGAAAAGTTAATTAGAAAGTAGCTTGCTTATTGCATGCTTATTTGTTGATATTAGAATTGAAATTAGAATTAATTTTTGATACTTGCTAGAGTTCGTATGCACATACATAGCACCATTCTTTATCATGTTAAGGCACTGTTCTATTATCTTTGATTTTGCTGTCTTCTATTTTTCTTAATATCAAATGGGTTCCAAGAAAACGTGGACAGATTTAATCTGCAAACTAATTGGACATTTCATCTTCTTTATTAAAAGAAAAGTATTCTGCTTTTTGCTAATGTGCTATTCTAGTTTCTGTGTCTACTTAGGAAAGCCAGGGTGAGCAGTGTTGGGAGGAGAGCGCAGGCAGTAGTCATTTCAGCCTTGTAGGCTCTCTGCATCAGCCCCACTCTGGCCTGAAGATGAGTGCACATGTTCTGGACAACTTCATTCCTAGAAGCAGGCTTGAGCTGGGCACACGTGTAACAGTTGTGTCCAACACGGACCTCTGATGTGTGCCAATCCGGGTGAGCCTTTCTGAAAGAAAGTCCTCCCCTTTGACTTTTTTATTTGGGAATCAGTACATTATGGCCAGGCAGGAATAGGTAAGTCTTCATCATGAAGATGATAGAAATGTAAAAGGAAACCTTCAGAGAATATTTATTTGCTATGTTGTAAAGCAAAATAAAATGTCAACTGGCTGGGCAGTGATGCCCATTGTTTTCCCAAAGGACTGTCTCCTTATTCCATTTTTCACCGGAATAGAATGCATTATAAAGCGTTCACTTATTGTGAACTCCAAGTAATGCAGCTTAATTATTAGTGTAATAGATATATGGATTTGATTTCATCTGTAAGATGATTCTTTGAATTATACTTAATGCTGTGTAACAGGAAGAATGAAGTTAATATGTATGATACGGCTTTGAAAATCTGATCTGTATTTCATTTAATCTTTTTGTTAATGGCACTTTTTGTCTAACTGAAGAGAGGAGTACTTCAAGTGAACATAATGTGGTTCTTACTTTTGCTCACTTTCCTGGGGTCCTGTTGCATACGTACCAGTCACAGTGACCATCCAGACCAGGACGTACGTAAATGCGGATATCCACAGTGCAGACATGAGAAAGGTTATCATGTAGTAGTTTTTCCAAAACTTTCTTCGGCAGTCTGGTGTTGTTAGAAAAAGTAATGTAATGATAGGGAGGGATAATACCCAAAAAATCCTTTTAAAGTCTGCTTCAGGCATGTGGAAAACACTTGGTGGGTCTGTTGTGGAAAAATTAAACAGTTTTGAGTTTTCTCAAATGGCCAATTAAGTCAGAAATGCCCATTTAGAAAGCTATATTGAAACAAATTAGCTGTATCAGTTTTTAAAAGGCTATTTAAAACATTTGAATACCTCATTACTGATATTGCTGGCAAAAAGAAACTAATTGAAAGTTTAGGCCAAACAATCTTAAGATGTCACGCTCAGCATTTCTTGATTTATGGCCTTAAGTCTAATATCTTGGGCCATTTTCTAAATATGTTAGAGACAGTGTTTATGAAGCGGGAGTTGGCATCTCTTGTTTCTCTACATAGATTGGCTTTTGGGACTTTGCTTTGGGAGTCAGCCTGGCTCCAGCACTCACCACCCCGCTGCCTGTCATCAACAGGGATGACACCTCTCACCTGCCCTGTGAGAATGCATACAGTGTAGGCTCAGGGATTGTAAAGCCAGGGCAGCACACCCTTATTAGGTTTGTATTCTACATTAACTCTTACTGTTTTGGGGTCTCTATCATTACCTTATTTACTAAATTCAGGTTTCTCAACAGTTTGTCAAAGAACCTTAAGAAAATAGAACCTAGCATATAGTCTATAGTGTGATTTGTACTAGAGTGCCCTTTCATCCTGTTTGTCTACATTGGTAGAGGATGAGCAGTAACAGTAGATAAAATGGGCACTCATTGTGGAATTGCTAAAATTTGAATAACATTTCTAGATAATGTACTTTCATTGGAGCAAATCACATTGTAAGTAATGCTATTGAGATAGCACCTAAGTTTACCATGTCTCAGCCAGTGTGCCCTCAGTTAATATCGTTTGAACATGAACAAGAATTTGGACTGGCTTTTTTTGAGTTTCTTAGAAACACATACCTGTTATACTTTAAAGATTAGACACTAATTTTTTTGAGAGGAAAAACTCAACTTTTTTAAACTGGTGAATGAGAAGTTTTCTTTCTAGTTGAAATAGAATCCAAAGAGCTGGTTTTTAAAAAGTGCCTCATTTATACTTGTAGCCGTAGCCAAATGTGACTTCCACTGAACATGTGTACCTGAATGTTTGCCATTGCTTCACTTGATGTTTAAACCTCAGTGGATTTTCCTTTCCCCAACCCAATCCCTTTTCTTGGGGATTGTAGGGGGTGGCCTTGTAGGGGGTTGGTCTCAGTCAAGACCAACACCTCGGAGTTTTCTGGCCCCTATAGTCCCTTGGTCACCAAGGCTTTCTGGTGCCATCTCAGCACTGTCCCTGTCTGGCCTCGTGCACTGCCTTCCCTTGTATACATGTCAGCTGTAGACACAGCCTCTTCCACACCCACTGGCTCTGGCTCTGGCTCTGTGTTTAGGTTCTGTGAACACTGCTTTGGGCTGATTTTCCTAATGTACAGTGCTGATAATGTTCCTGTCAACAGTCCTTCCAAATTCTTGCGCTAGCACTCAGGCCCCTTCATGTACCTTTCTGTCAGCCTTCCTCTGCTTCCTGACCAGCATGCTGCCTGGGCCCCCTGACACAAGTATGTTGGCACGCCTTTGGCTGCTGTTCCCTTGGCCTCATGGACTAGTCTCTCCTTGTTTGTGGTGTTGGATAAAAAGGTTTCAGGCAGGTTTGCTTACTTATTAGATACAGCATCCTACAGAGCTCAGTGAAGTGCTTCTTTCTCCATTAATAGCTCAGTCTGTTCCAGTTAGGAGCTATAGCTTATTTAATTATTTAAATAATACTGGGAACTTCTTAGGGGGCCAAGCCACTGCAGTGTTAGTACTCAGTACACAACAGTTGCCAACTTGAAATGAGACACTTAGGACTTTCCTGGCAGTATTGTTACCTTCAGAAACTTGGCTGAGACCATGCAAACTGATGGAGAGCTGGGAGTAGCCAGAGTCCTCATGAAATATCCCGCTGTCAGATCTAGACTGCTGGCGAGCCAGGGGCTGACCCTCTTCCCAGCCTGCCAGCGCCCGCTCGCCTCTCTCCTCCATAGTTCTGGCAAGACAGGGGCAGCAAGGACTGCAGTTCCATAGAATACATTGCTGAATTTTAATGTCAAAACACAGGACCAAAACGTAGAGTCCATATATCAGAACCAGTAAGCTTCCTTCATACCTAAATATTAAAGAAAAATTCTGTTTTTGAACTTAAAGCAGCAGTAATTTTAGTTAACCCCTTTGGACAGTGTCTTCCCCCTTTTCTTTGTGTGGTGTCTTATGCACGCGAGGCAAGCACTGAGTTGTTAGCACATCCCCAGTTCCCAGTTAGCATCCTTCAGACAGTTTTCTAACAAAAGTAGCAGTAAAACAAACATTTGTAGAGACTTTTGTTTTGTAGATTTGTTCATACTTGGTTATGGCATTGGTGTAAATTCTTCACCAACACTCTCTATAAGAACAGCACTATAAATTCATTACTGCATATATAGATTCTTTGCAAATGTTAGGCACAAACAGTGCTTTGAAAGTAATAATTGGAGATTTTCAAAATAAAACTAAGGAGTTGTAATGAGCATTTTTTACTTCAGTTCTTTTATGTACTTCATTCCCCCATATATACAATAATGGCAAAAATGTGTCAACTTACTTTACCTGTGCCTATTTGAGTTTTTGGTCTAAGAACTTTGTGAAAATATTCAGAATATGTTAAACATTGGATGGGCCTTTCTGGTTGCCGTACAGAGACTTTTTAATGATTTTAATGTAACTGAATTGGGCTTATATTCATAAGAAAGCAAAGATTTTCTCAGTGATTATATCATAAGGCCCTGAGGTGTGTTTCCCCATATTCTGGTTTCCTAATTGTCCATAACTAGCTAGTGATATCACGTTTGAACTTGCATGTACCCTTCAGTTCAGAGCCAGTGAATGTCTCTGCTACAGCTGAGCTAACGGAGGTCCTGAGGTTGCTAGTGTAGCGGGCATTCATTAGCTCAGATATATCACAGTCACTGTGCTTTGTAGACTGCTGAGTCCAGAAAGAGCCTTTCTGGGCTAACACAGTCAGTTTGGGGAAGACAGACCAGATGTCAGAATGACTAATTTATCACTTCTCGGCTACATTTTAAGTTTCTTGATAGCAGATACCCAAGTTGAGCACTCCATGGAGCATGATTCACCTTGTTTTCTGTTTCTGTCCTGTCCTCTGGAGTTAATAGAAGGCTCAGCAGTGTGGCCATGTGTTTTACTGTAATAGATGTTTGGGGCTTATTTGAAAAAGTTTATGTCTCTTCGCAGAGTCAATGCTGTTTTCATTTTCTTGTACCAGCTAGGCAAAGAGATTACAGGAGAGTAAACAGTTTTTAATCTTGACAGTTAGGTGTTGGTTCTTAGAAGAAGGCTTTATAGTTCTTCCTGCTAGATGGACATCCCAGAGAAATAGGAAGGAGGGCATTTTACTTCCTTTACTGGCTTTTTCTAATCTTTTGTGGCCCTGACCACTTCTCTCCAAGGCAAGATAAGCAATAACTGAGCAGAAGAAAAAGCCAACAAAAATTGGGAAAATTTCTGAACCAAAGACTGATGGGAGAAGGAAGATTGATGGTCTCTAGTGAGTAATGAGAGAAAATAGAATGGGAGGTGACAAGAAATTCAAGGTCATGAGACGTACACCAATGGCAGTTGTGAGGAAGTTAGAGCCCTCTAGTGACTGTGGGGGTCTGGTGTGGGGAGGGCGTGCCATGGAGCTGGGTGACAGATCTGCACAGAGCCGACTGCACTGTCTGATTGCATTCTAACGGAATCGAACTCAAGACCTTGTGCTTTCCAGGCAGGTGCTGTGCCACTGAGCTATCTCCCTGGCCTTCTAAGTAGAGTTCCTGTGAGAATAATGATGAGTTGAGCTTACCAGTAAACTTGGTTGTCAAATATTACAGCAAAAACCGCCGTTGCACTCACAGTGTATGCTGCACAGTCTCTGAGCAGGGGCCAGCAGGACAGCGGTGAGGCCTGAGGATGAGAGCAGGTGGTGTTCGTTGCAGCACTAAGGATTCTGGGGTGGGGGCAGTGGCCTGTTGCTAGGGCCCTTGGCTTACTGCTGTGGTTACCTTTGCATGTTGCTTTGAGAAAGATTTGAAGGAACACTTACTTCTAAGCATACCTGACTTGGTGTCATTCGGAACGGGTGCTGCTGTGGGTTAACTCAGTTGAATGAAGGTTGTTTCTCTACTGATTAAGTGTGATTGAACATGCTACTGGTGGCTTGCTGTTCAACCCGGACAGTAAACAGTTATTTTTATAACTTGTCAGGGTGATACATTTTATTGAATAAACTTTTCTTACCACATTAGAGAGCAGGCCACAGGCGGCACAGATGCCAAGCAGGTTATAAATTGCAGATCCCAGAATGGTGCTGATACCGATGTCACCCTTTGTGATAAATACACCTGTTAGCAAGATAGGAGCTGCTAAGTTAGTGTTAGCTTGAAGGACACAAAATTACATAGAGTAAGAAAGCAAAAGGAGCCATATTTACCTAGGAAGGCAGTGACTAATTCAGGAGCAGAGCTACCTGCTGCCATGAAGGTTGCGCCTGCAACATCTTGAGATAATCCGAGGGCTGAGGATAAATAAAATGATTATTGTGCCTGAGAAAGCAACAAATGAAAGAATATGTGTTTGCAGCTAAATAGAATAGACATTGTGAGACTGTTGCTTTGCATAAGACATGTTAATATGTAAGACAGCTTCATGAATGTCTAACTGGAAAACAAAATGGGCAGGTTAGGAAACAAGGATCACCCAGTGCCCAGCTTTCTTCAGGGGCCCATCGCTGAGTGCTTGCTTCTATAGGAGGGAGGAGTAGGCCATGGTCCTGTGGCTCCAAGTGCCAAAGCTTGGGCTTGTTCCAACTTGGGTTGCCAGCTGTAGACAGGCAGGAGTGATACCATGACTTCTTTACAGACTATGCTATCCCAACTGGCATGGGGAAAAGATTGGGTATTACTAGTTGAGATCTATAAAAAGTTGAATTGAGCTTGTGCACACATCTACAATATCAACATTGTCTAATTACAACAAGAAAGTAGTTAAAACCTAATAAAAATGATTTAATTTTAAATATTGTGTAAATATCTAAACAATCAATCTATTAAAACTCTTAAGAAATGTGAGAAAATACTGTGCTACCTTGTAGGCAGTTTTGTACATATCACCCAGACTAGCCCACATGTGTTAACTTAGTGATGGCATGTATGTCTCAGCATGATTCTGGCCCTTTCAGTGTTAGAGCTGAGAGACACAGCCTGTGAAGGAGCAGAGCTGTGTTGGAGAAGTCACTCCGCCTCTGCTTTGGGAAGGCTGCTCTGGAGATCTCCACCCAGGCTGCCTGGCAGGCAGGACACCAACTGGTAGAAGTAGCAGCTAGATGCAAACTTCCCAAGCCTGGATTACAGTGAGCAACAGGCTCTGCTTCCTGAGCCCCTTGCTGCTCACTGTTGTGTGCTTTTCTCTTCATTCTTGGTGCCCCAGTTTGCCTGGATCTCCAGGCCTGATGTGTTTTGCTTTGTCCCTGTCACAGTGGTATTTCCTGGTCTTCATCTTGGGGACCAGCACCTGCTGTCTGCTTCCAGCTTCCCCCATCCTCTCTGTGCCGATAACCCTGGCCTTTGATCCTCCAAATAGTTTTTTTGTTTCTTGGTAGGCCAGGATGAACTTCATAGAATGTAGCACTTGCAGTGTCTTCACCCTGTGCACTTTTCCAGGAACTTTCTGCACTGTATTTAAAAAGGGGCCTGAGTCCATAGTGCAGTTGGTAGAGTACTTTTGTTCAGCATAAGAGGTTCCAGACTTTAGTCCTCCCACCCCAGGAAAATCAAGACAGAGATAGAGTCTCCTGCTGAACTGGAGCAAACCTTTCAGATCACTTGAGTAATAGAAGCTGTAATAGTTCTGAGGCTGGAACATTATGCAGGGATAACCAAAATGATGAGTGCTTTAGGTCACAGGTTTTGGGCTGATCTGTCCTGTAGCCACAGGTAGTTACCTGGCTGCCATACCATTTGTGCATTGTGCTTCCTATACCTACCACACAGGATGTCTCCTATTGTGGCAAGAACAGGGCAGTGAACAAATGTTCCTGCTCTCATGGAGCTGTCATTCTAGTGGGAGAATGAGTAATGAGGTGTAGAAATGGAGGGGAGAGTAGATTTGCCATGGAATAGACTTCCACTGTGCAATGCTCTTTGGAGATGGACTGTTGAATCCAGAGCCTCTGAGTGCTTCCTCACTGTTTGCCATTGGCTGTGTCACCTGACCAGCTGCCTGCAGTGGATGATAGGGAAGGGCTCCGCATAGCCTACATTTCCTTCTCTGGTGAAAGTGAATATCAGTGTAAGGCACGGGTACTGCCAGTGCAATCTGTTTCCAAGTCCCAGCTCTGTCCTCACAGGGCCTGAAGTCACAGATTGAAAGACTGCATGTTGAAAATACTCAGTGAAAATTGCCTCTGTAGTGACATGGGTGGAGTTTTCTCCTGTCATTAATTCCTAAACACAGCAAACAGCCACAGGCTAACATTCTGTTGTGTTCTTATAAGTAAGTTAGAGGGGATATAAGTGATACAAGAGTGTAGATTATATAAAAATGGTATAGCATGTTATAGACGGGACTTGAGCACCCCCAGAATTTGGTATTATAAGAGGGGCCCTGGAATGAACCCCTGTGGACACTGAAGCATGAATGTTCTATATTTATATAATCACTCTAACCAGTATGTGTGTATGTATATAGTATATAGACACACATATACATACATATGCATTCATATTGCAACTCTGACCAACTTACTATAAAATTTAAAAGATTTTTTAAATTTTTGAAATGAAGTAAATATACATAAATATAATATGTAGCATCTTCATATATGATTGGGAGAATTTACATTTTATGCATAAGCAGGCCCAGGGTGTGGGGATGTAGCTCAGTGATAGAGCTGTGGAGAATGTGTGAGGACCTGGGTTGTGTCCTAAGTGCTGCAAAACCACAAAAAGCCCCAAACAAAAAGACAGGCCCTAGAAGTACTGCATGGTTGTGTATATAGTGCGGTCCTTAAAAGTAGGCAGTTACAGTGGGTGTGAACCTGAGTCTTTTGAGTCTAAGTCCAGTGCTCTGTTTCAAGACTGCAGCTCAGTGATGATGTGGTGAGTGGTAGAGTTGCTTTCCCCTGGCTTCCTAGTGCCAGCACTGTAGCTGCTGCTATTTCATTCTTTCGTTAGGGAGGGGCCTAGTTACTGTGAGTTGGGAATAGTTTGAGAGTATTATAGCCTGAGTTTTTAGAGGATTTGTAACTTCAGTGCTCCTGCTTATTACTGTGAATTATCTTCCCAAATTGAATCAGGCTAGATAGTCTATGGGAGAAAATTTATTGGAAGACAATGCCTAAAGTAGCAGGCCAACTTGCAGCAGATGAAGACTGCCTCATTAAGAAAGATGCAGTTTTGAGAGAATAGTGATCTATTTTGGTCTGTCATAGGGCTGAAAAATTGGTGGTCCTTTAGAACACTTTTGGTCTCAAAAGGCAGTGAGAAGAAGGCTTGTTTCAACTCATGAGGCTCTAATTAAATTATAAATGGAGATATCTGTATAGATGGATGAATAACTTCAAAGATATTTTAACAAGTTATATGTTAAGGTTCTAAGAACACTTTGTAAAATGGTTTATACTTTTGAACTTTAGAATACATTGGCTTTGTCTCTGACCTTTGGGTAGCATTTCTCTCTGCTATAGTTTATTATTAAAGATAAAGTGTTTTGAGGGTTTTTTCCTCGCTAGCAATTACTCTTTTTCCCCCTCTATTACCCTAAAAGAACAATCACATTTCCTTCAGGATGTAGCAGAAATGCTCAAGGTGAATTTGCCTTACAGGTTTAAGCATCAAAACATTGTTTATGTGATGCACAACTTCTTGAGCAGGTCATTGGTTGTTAATGAAATTCATCAGAATCGTTCTCTTAAATGTGTTTCTCACCATGCTGGAGAGCTTATGACAGCTTTTGAAAATCTTCTGCACAATAGAGTAGGGGGATTATTAAGCCACAGCTCAGACTGAATTCTGCCCTTGCAATTTGTTATGAAACTTAAATCACAGTGGGAGGTTGTACTCCATCATCTTTAGGTTATCTCCTAACTTGAAAATGTAGACTAAAATTCTGTGCTTCAAGACTCTATATCTCCTTTTATTGTAATTAAATTCCATGAATAATAGAAACCAAGCCTACCTTACTGAAAATTGGAGCATGGAGAGGAAAAGCAGCGGGGAGGAGAGCTACGTACTCCACACCACACGTTAGCTGCTCTGTCACGTTCAATATATTTCTAGTGCTCGTCACAGTGCCCAACAACGCAGGTAGAGCATGGGCCACATGGAACAGATGTGAAAAGTTGGCGAACTTTTTTGCTTTGTGAAAATACTAGAATTATCAGGAACAGTCAGAAAGCTACTCTTAGGGTGTGTGGAAGTGCTGAGTAATTCTAGTTAGATTTGAAAATGAAATGTGAAAACTTTATATTTACAAAACTGGTTCTGAAATTTCACATATTTTTGTAACAATTTTGAATAAAAGCATCAATGGAAGAATACACACACACACACAAACTAGAAATAATCCAATGAACTTCTATTTGCTACCTCATATTTTGCCAGAGCTATGAAGGAAGGAATTCTAAACATCTGTATGAAACTCATTCCAGTGCAGAAAAGACCCCTGTCCTCAGTCTAATGGCTGTTGCCTTCCAGGGAGTTTTCACCTGTTTGTAGCCTTAGTGTACCTACATACTTCTAATCTTCACAGCCACCTGACTACAGCCTGCCTGAGGTCAGAGGTGGGGTGGACATGAGATCCTTTCTGGTGGCCCAAGGGGGCAAAGTGATTAATTCAGAACTGCTCCACTGTCACAGTCACTGCTTGTCCCAGTAATAACAGCCTGGTAATACATGGACGACTTAGCACTTCTTTAGAGCCCAGTGCCTGGTGGGTGTAAATGTGACCCAAGGGGACCCCACTTTAGATCAGAGAAGAAAGAACAACAAAGAATTTATAAAGCTCTCTGGAGCCCAGTGCCTGTGGAAAGGAAAGGGAGGAAGCTCGATTCTGAGAGCCTTTGTTCTCTGGGAAGCTTTTGCCTTTGTAAATTTCATGAGGATTAAGAAACAATCCCTGCAACTATAGGCTATCCAAAAGCCACACTTAGAATAATTATTCCACTCCCAGTTTTGCCGATTTAGAACCAATTCTACCTGGAATTAAAACTTGTATTTCTGTGTTTCTGAAACATAAAACAGCAGAGAAAATGGAAATAATTTTCTAAATGTAAGCATTTTATTAAAGCATGTTTTCTCCAGTTCTTATTAAATTCATTTTTGTTGCAGTCCTAAGTACCACCATGGTGCAGGAATTAGGAATTCCAACCTAATACCCTATTAGCGTGATACTTAAAAAGGAAAATTTTATAACAAGCTTATTGTTGAATTTGGCTTATGTCAAGTGATGAATCTTTAGAAGTTCTCAGACTTTTTCTGTAGATATTGTGGAAAATAAAGCTGCTGCAAACAGCAGTTCAGTACCTCTGAGACACCCTTTACAAATCAAAAGGATACTTTTTTTTTTACACTGAATATACAACAAATAAGAGATAATCATCTTACTTGTGTTTTAATGTGGTTATTACATATTAGATTATATTTAACTATAGAGGTATCACTTGAAATAAAGGTTTCTACAAGTGGAATAGCATGGTATAGATGCTAATGTAAGATAGAAGGAACTTTAAACAGTATTTCAGAGATATTTAAGGTATAATGCACAGCTGCTGCATGGATTATTAGAGAAAACATAGTAAAGACTGTTGTAAGCTTCCTTCCTGCCTAGTGAAAGTGTACCTGCTCTTACTTAGCTTAAACTAGGCCCATACCAGTGGACTTGGTCTTTGCTCCAGCAGCCTTCTGTTGACTTTGATACTTCACCTTCTCCACTTTCATCTCCACTGGGGTAGAGAGCCTAACCTCTGTAGTCTTTGCTTGAGCACTAGGGAATGTTGGGGGACTGTCGCTGTGTGCAGGGTCCTTGTGTGCAGACTTGTGTGCATTTCCTCCTGCTCTTCACACTGAGCTGAACAAAGCACTACCCTTCCCCTGCACCCTTGCTAACCAAGCAGGGTGAAGAAAAGGGGCGCCCTTGCACAAGACCCCAGAGCTGGGAGATGGCAGAGTAGGGCTCAGCATGGCCCAGAGTGGGCACTGCCAGCTCTGTCTCTGCACTGTGTGCAGCTGGAGCGTGTGATGGCTGTGATCCTTCTTCCAGGACTGCAAGGATTCTCAGTGTTATAGACCTGTCAGCAAGCAATTAAGTCAAAGGGACAGGAAGAGCTGGAAAAGCCCTGAGCAATCGGTGCTGGTTCTGTCTCTGAGGTCATGTGACTCAATGCACAGGCCAGAATGAGGTCTCAGGCCAACAGTGGGAAGACACACTTACACTAATGACCATAGCCCGCAGAGGCTGCTGCTGTTCCTCACCGCTTGGAATCAGTCCCTTTGAGCTCCTGCCCAGTAAGGGTCTCCTGAGGTTTATGTAGTGGTTCTCCAAATTAAGGTGATAGACAAATGTCCCACTCTGCCCAATAGAGGTACGTACAATACTTTTCCAGGGTTGAAGGGCAGGAAGAGGCTTGACATTTTTTATGATGAAGAGAGCAAGAAGTGAAAAAATCCTCAGCCTTCTGTGGTTTCCGGTTCTGCTCCCGCATGAGACTCCTCCACTGAGCCTCTGCTTGCCTTCACTTCACTAAAGATTGACCCAGGACACTGAGTCCTCATGGGATTTGCAGGTGGCGTGGCCTGTAATGACACTGGGGTGGGGCAGCAGTCTACAGCTCCTTCATCCTTTTCTGGGCTGGAACTCAGAGCACACACCCTCTAGAACATAACTATCATGTATGATGATTAAGTGTGTGGCACTATTCTGTGGTCTCATGTGCTATTTTAGACAAAATGTTTAGTCCTGAGAACCTAAGCATTATGGGGAGAGTATTAATAGCATGTATGTAAAACCCTATGTAAGGGTGCCAAAACTCTAAACTGCCTTGTAAATAATTTATATTGTCTTTATTTTGTTCCATTTTCCGCCATAGTCATAGTGGGGATTGGATATATATGTTTGTCAAAACTTTCAATGTCCTTGGGAGGAAAACATGCTATAAATCTGCTCAAATACAACAGATCTCCTGAGGTAATCAAATTACAGCAGCTGATCTAAAACAAGGAAGTGCAAAATTATGTAGCAGGATCACACTTGAATTTTCTCATTAGATCAACATTCTGGTGTGTATGGGCTCTCATTGTGAGAAACTACCTACCATCTCAGGCATCGTGTTCTCAGCAGAACCAAGCATTACGTAGTCTCTACTCTGTAGGTTTTTTGGGACCGCTAAAATACATACATACATGGGGCATATCTCATGCTAGTCCTTCTGCAATTGTATCATGATAAGCAGTGGATGAGTTCTATGTGGAATGTTTACTCCTTTGAGGATTATGTTAATAATCACTTACCAAATGAGCTGGTGATTACAACTCAGTGTTCATTAAAGAACTATTGGGGAAGGGCACATTTGCAAGGTCTCCTGAAGTCAGTTTCTCTGGACGTAAACACACCATGGGGAAATGATATCTATTGCTGGTGTCAGTTTGGATGAGACCATGCTAAGCCTTGCATAAAGAAATGACAGAATTAATACACTGGCATTTAGCAGTGAATTGAGTGAGCACCATTTCAATCTCATTTTTTGCTAGTGTTTTCGATTTTTAAGAGCAGGGTCAATTCCTAGCAGCAGAAAACTTGGCAATGGTGTGGTGCCCATCAGTTGTGAGTCTAGAATGGCTACTGCATTCTGTTTTACAGCAGAGAGATCTGCTGGATGGAGAGACAATGCTTGCTGATGGTGGCTCAGGGCAATCCCACAAGTAGCAACGTGGAAATCGTCATGGAAGATGTGGGAATCACTGAATGAATATTAGCTTGAAGTCCTAATCTAAATTTTCATGCAATAGTTTCTCCTTCAGGAAGGGTTTCTTTTGCAAGAAAAGTCTGTCCCTGTCTCTTTGTCTCCCTCCCCCCCTCACTCCCTCCCTCCCTCTCCCTGCCTCCCTCTGTCCTTTTCTCCCTCTCTCCTTCTATCCCCTTTTCCCAAACAAAATCTTTGGTAGGGTTCCTTTAGTCCTGCCATTGTTCAGTGAAGCCATGTATATAATGCCAAACATTTAAATGTCTTAATGGTATACACTGAAAACAAAATTTTTTTTTTACCTTTTTACGCTTTCCTAATTAAACATGTGCAGACACAAGAGTAAATGTGTATGACTAGAGTTGGAAGCATAGGAACAGATACAGATGTATGAACCAACTATTTGAAATTGGTCAGCTGGAAAATGGTATTCTATAGCAAGACAAGAATTTAGTGGAAGAAATAAAAAATAGGGAAAAACTGTTAAGGGCAAGAAAACGTGCACTTGGAGACCATGCTCCTAAGGGAAATAAATTGGACTCATGTGTAAATAACACATTCTCTGGTATGAGAAACTGAAGGTACAAACGGGACCAGAATGTATACTAAGTGCTGTGAAACAGGAATAAAATGTTTAATTAGGACAAGGATTTTTGTTTTTTGGCCAGTTGAGGCAGCCTTACGGGCACGTGGAGCTGGGGATTGAACTGTGGCCCCTTGCACATGACAGCATTTACCCAAGCGGCACTTTAAACAATTGAGCTAATTGGCAAGCCCCCAAAATGTTCAGTTAGGGATGGGGGAAATGAAAGAAGGGAAAAGTAAAAAAAATGAGAAAAGAAGGAAAAATGGAAACAGCTTTTGTAAATGGGAGGGAGGAAGGGGCTGAAGGGAAGATGGGGAAGGGGGAAACAAAGAATGAAGCTGTGTCGTGTACAGGTGAAGTGCCCCTGTGACGATGTGATCATAATGTGCTGATGACCAGTCACAACAGAGAGAGATGGAGGGGAGAGGGGGCATAAAGAGTTAAGATGAATTAAGAATTAGGTCCATGCACCAACTGCTATGAGGAATGTGGTCATCACGTGCTGCCAGCGTGCTAATAAAGATTAAGAGAAGCAAGGTTACACGTTCTGTACCTGGTGATACACAGACCTAAGCAAAAGCCCACCAAGGGAAATGATGAAAGAGGAGATTTATAAATTTACTTAAAAGTATTTAACCTTCAGTGAGATAGACATAAAGTCAAAGGAAACAACAAACCATGAAAAATCGTGCAATATAGAAATTGTATTAGAAAATGTCAATATCTTAATATTTTAAGCCTTGAAAAATCAATGAGCAATACTGACTTTTCATTTCTCTCCAATAGAATATGGGCAAAATAGCACAAACAACAAATTTCAGTAAACATAAATTATTCAGTCCCATAAATAAGATGATGAATACAGGGTTTACAGAATGAAGTTCTAGTTGATAGTAACTGACAAAAATATTAAGTGATATTTTCTTGAGTGGAGGCTTTTCTATATCAAGGTTTAAACTGGCACATTGTTCATTTAATGCTTTTTGGCAAAAGCATTCATGGCTTAAAATACGTTGACTCTACCTCCTAGTTAGAAAATGACCAGAGAAGTGTGCATGTAATTTATACACGTTTGGGCCTAACTATTTAAAACACAAATTTTGAAACAAATCAAATACACAGCATAACTATAGTTTAAATTAGTGTACTTTTACTGGATGCCTACAGCTTGTGAAAGCCCTGCACGTGCTCACACCATTTCTAGAATCGTGGGCTGTCATTGTGACATTGAAAATTACGTGTTTGAAGAGTAATAGTGTGAAGAAAAGTGTATAATCCAGTATTGTAAGAGGAAAAATAAAGATCTCGATATCTCTCCCTGCTTCCCTCCCCTGTCCACCTCTCTCTCTATCTCACTCTCTCTCTCTCTCTCTGTGTACCTCTGTTTCTCTATGCAGTCTCTGTCTCCTTTTGTCTGTCTGTCTTTCTGTCTCTGTTGGTTTGCCTATCTATATATCTATCTACCTATCTAAATATCTGCTTTCCAAAAGACTTAAAGGAAATACCATATACCAAATTTTAACTGTGAGGCTCTTAGGGGTGATATATAGATGAGATTACTATTTCCTCCTACTTAAAACATTTTTTCATAGGTAAAAACGTTATTAACTTAACATGTCAAAATTATCAACATCAACTGTATCAAGGTACGAGGTTCATATGTGCGAGCACACACACGTATTTCTAGGGTGGACATGTGAACCTCCCCTTTTCCCACTGCCCCAGCCCCCAGCCCCGCTGAGCTGCTGACCCCATACAGCTGTACATCAGGACACTTTTGACCCAGCAGCAGCAGAGCCCAGTGATAATTTATTACAGTTAATATTTTCTAATTTTATGTTTTAAATAGAGTTATGCCCAAACCTGTATAAATTACATGCACACTTCTCTCGTCATTTTCTGACTAAACGCAAATACACACATTTGTACCACTGAACCGACTGCCTGAGCTCATTTCAAAGACAGATTAAAGGACTGGGTTTTCTGTTGCCTGTTCTTTGGGTTACGCAGGAACAGCAGCACCACCAATGTCCTGGTTTTCGGGGCCAGGGCATCAGTGATGTCTACACTCCAAATCCTGGGCAGTGCATGTGACTGCAGGTCTAGAACTTGGGGCCCTGGAGTGGCTGGTCCTATTTTCAAAAACTAGAAACTAAGCTTAATTTTAATAACTGCTCTTACAACTGTCCTGTGTCTGAGTAGCTTTTCATAAGGTATAACATATATTTATGTATTGGCTTTTAAATATCAATTCATTGCCTTAGGGGCAAGATTCTGCAGAAGGAAGAATGGGAAGCAGAGGCCTGAACCACATTTGTTTATCATTTATCTCTTTGAATAAAAGTTGTGCGGTCTTAGGTTAAAAGTGTAAAGGTTTTCGAAGCATTAGGTGGCAAGTATCAGAAGTTGCATTATACTAGGAGTATGAATCGAGTCCATAAATGTGAAATCCTGGAACAGGCAACAGGTGAACAGGAAATTTCTGAGATTCGCAATCCCAGCTCCCACTCACTCCTGGGAGGAATGATGCCCAGCCTGCCCCTTAAGGCACAGGCCCAGCGCAGAAGTCCGAGCTTTGCAGCCAGGTGAGATGGCACGAGCTGTACCCATCTGTCTGTGCCTCACCCATGCCCTACCCGCGTCCCGCGACTGTTGGAGGGCACAGCACAGCCTCCGGCCACTTACATTCACTGATCATCTCCAGGGAGGGCAGGAAGTACTCATCACAGACGACAGCCACGGCCAGGAACATGTAGAGGATGAGGAGGACACAGATGACTATGCCTCCATCTGCACGCTCCTGGCGCGTGAAGAACCCCTCAGGAAACTCTGAGGACGGAGACAGGGCACACTGGGTGCCATTTCCTAGGAAGGAGAAGGAGGAGACAGCTGGAAGCCTGTTGGAGTCTCGTGGCGCAAGCTCACAATGAGCCTTCCCTTAAGCCTGGGCGAATCCTGGTGGAATTTTAAGGCCCTAGGGAGAGCATCTAAGACACTTCTGAAAGTGATGCAGTTGTAGAGCTTTAAAGCACCCAGCCTTTTGGAGTGGAAGATGTTTTAATGAAATAAATGATGAGGGAGGAATTAAAAAGAGGAAATTATTAAATCACTCTCTCTAAAAGGGAATTCTCACTCCTGTACAACCCCAGCAGAAGCTGTGCCTCTGGTAAATAGGCATTTCTGATCGCTGTCCAATTTCATTTCTTCATTTCAGAGCCCCAGCAGGCCTCAGGCCTCCCTACAGAGAATCATCCACTGTAGCAGGGTTTTAGGGAAAGACTGTTTTTTCAGGATGAAGTTTCAAACAATAAAACTGGAGGCTCGCCTAATCCTTGATCTCTGAATTATTCCAGAGCTATCTTGAAAAGCTTCTGGCAGGGAGCACAAATGTTGGCTAGCCTTGCAAATGCTAAAATCCAGAGCAAACTCAGCAGAAAACAAGCAAATGTGAGGCCTGGGCGTGCTCCCCTCACCCTCCACCTGGACGTGGCAAAGGTGGATTCACCAGCAAGTATAGCAGCGGCAGTGACACCTACCTGTGGCTCTTGGGAGACGCCGAGACATGGAGGCTCCTGGGGAGGCCAGGGGTCCCATAGCCCCAAGGATGCTGAGCAGCAGGACCCTTCGAGCCCACATCAGCCCCCGATTCCTCTGCATTTCTGCTCCTTCCAGAGTGTGCAGCTCGCGAAGGGGGACAGGAGGACTGAATCATGTGAGGAGCCTGCTTCCTGCCACTCCAGGCCTGCCTGAGGCTCCTCTCAGCAAGGCCTGCACAGGGCAGAAGTGACTGCAGCCAGCCAAGCTTCTCTAATCAGGAATCCCCAGCCCAGGGAGGCCCAGGGAGGAACCCGGGAGGAGAGCTGGTGGCCATTCTCTACATCTGTCGCCACAGGGCAGACCCAGGCAGCCTCCCCTTGCTCTCATCCCGCTTTGCTTCACCCTTCCCCTGCAGTTTTGGACAATTTCTAGAATTATAAAGATTCCTTATGATGCTTTCCATCTCTTTCTGCAGCCCCTCCTCCTGGGAAGAACTAGGGCTCGGGTCTGTGCCATCCATGGCTAACTTCGCTCCCTCTTGTGGTTCTGTTTGGCCTCTCAGCTTCATTGCCAGATAGGGCTGGAGGTCCAGAGCCCACTTAGGAGGAGATTGCAGGAACCTGCCTTGAATGAACATGGTAGCAACAGGAGGGAGATGCCTGTAAACTCAAGAGCTACTTAAGGGATGCAATGGATGCCTCTTGGTCACTGACTGGCCATGCCAGAGGGAGCAGTCGCATCTGTAAGGTAGACAAGCCAAGTAACCTCAGATAGGGACCACTGTCTTCCTGATCTAGCAATGATGAGCGAGCCAAGGTGGCAAGAATGTGGGGGCAGTGTCGCAACTTGTGGTGTTGTGGTCCCAGTACTAATCAGATGGAAACGCTGTATCCCAAGGAGTTGGACACCCAGCTTTACTGTGCCGGTGGGCTGATGGGAGATCACGCCCAAAGCATCAGTGCAGAACTGGCTTTGGCCATAGTATGTATAGGTTTGCACGCAGGAAGTACAGGGGCCTTAAAACATGGTCAGTTTTTATTGGGTCATGTCATTGGGGTTTTGCAAGGGGAACAATACAATACACAATAATATTGTAAGGTTATTTGCACTCCCAAAAGGAGTGCAGGAAATCACACTAAAGACCAAAGAATCCAGCTGAGGGCCTGGATTCTGTGATAATGTCCTGCATGAGTCTAGCTGAAGACCTACAGCCCATAATGGTGCCTCCTACAAGTCCAACTAGAGGCCTAGAACACAGGACTAAGTCTCATGCAGGCCTGCTTCATGGATCTGGGCTGGGAAGGCCCAAAGGTCAGAGATGGAAGCCAGGAAGTATGTGCCAGTAGGATGAAGGATCTGTGCCTGCAGGCTGGGGGATCTGAACTGGAGCAAGGAAGTAGCACTCTAGGTAAGCACCAGAGCTCCCCCAGAAGTACTATAGCCATCCTCTGTGACAAAGAGGCCCCAGGCTACTTCAATGAGGAGGAAAGCCGAGTTTCCAGAAGGAAAGCCAACTGGTGAGCTTCTTCAAGAGAACAGAGCTCCTGACAACATCCTTCACAGCTCCTGACAGCTTCGCTCATAGCCATCCCTCTCCCCAGTTCTGCTCTTGTGCTGCTGGCAACAATCCTCCCAGTGGGCATGGCACCCCCATCACCACATTGCTTCTGTACAGCTGCACATTACAAGTTGCCAGCCCTCCCCAGGCAGCATCAGTTATTCTTCATTGCTGAGCAGAAAGTCCTTGAAACAAGTTAGCAAACAGGATGAGTTCGGGGGCTTGAAAGTCCAGGTTGTGTGGCCAGGTGCCTGGACCAGCCTGGTTGGGCTAATGCTGCCATCGTCAGTTGAGGCTGACAAGCAGCATGGTTTCATTTTGTTCCAAGGTGGTTTCAGGCCAGCTGATTTTTAATGTTTTTAAGAATTTCCATCTCAGTGGCTAATAGCATGGGTTCTGCAGCCAACCCACATGGTCTGAGTCCCAGCACTGTTGTTTACCAGCTGTGTGACCATGGGCAAGTTATTTAACCTCTCTGCTCTTCTATACCATTATCTGTCAAGCAAGGGTCATTTCTCTTTGGGTTGTGGTGAGTACTGCGTAAATGAATGCAAGTAATCAATTAGCACAGCCTCCACCACCTGACCAGTGCATATCTACCCATTTTTATTATTTATTACTCTTGATTGAGATAAAAGCTTTTTTGGTCATAAAGGAATTTTATACTTTAGCAACTTTCATGGTTCCTTTGCTTTGCAGACAAGCATAAACATTGATGTGGCTGTTAAGTTTTAGGCTTAGAAACTGGGCTTATCTAGTGGACAGGAATAAGTTGCCTCTTCGTTTTTGGGCTCTTGGCTTGGTAAAAAATTCCCACATGCTCTTGTTTTGTTTCTTGGAAACTGTCATTTCTAGGAACTAGAGACCCGGAAATGTGGTAAGGTGGGATCCTGAGTCATCACGGAGACCAGGGATAGCTGATTCTCAGTAGGCAGAGTCCCCACTGCCCACGCTCCAAAAGGCTGCACCCTGGGCCACTGGGCTGTGGCCTCTGGCCAGTGCAGCCACGAGGAGAGCAAGAGGCCACTTTGTCTTGTGCTGAGTGGATATGTCCTCCTCAAAATAGCACTTCAATCAGTGCATACAAGCAAGCTTCATGCGGAAAGAAAATATGCACAGCCACAAAAACAAACCCACAGAGCAAACTTCTCATGACTGTTGCTAACTAATCCAAGAGGGGGAACAAGCATGAGAAGCTGCAGCTCGGTGAACAACAGATGTGCTGCACACATAATAGGTGCTCAGCCAGCATTTGGCGAGTGCTTACACCGCAGTGGGATTGCAGGCACAATCCCACACATCAAAAAGAAGCCTTCCATTTAAGCGTGGCTTCACCGAAAGGAGGCCAAGCAGACATGCTCTACACATTTGTTAGAGATCTGTAAAATAAAGCACATGTAAAGAAGAGCTACACAAAATGCATGCAGTGTGTTATTATGGTATTCTTTTATAAGACGAGTGGCCTTGTAAACACTCCTTGTTCAGAAATAAACCTATGCCAGCCACCTGGGTCTTCATGTGCCTCAATCTCACTTGTTCATTTCAATAAAGCAATCTCTGAAAGGAGGCTATGGTTGTTTTGTCTGAATAATCATTTTGCAAATTTCCTTTAGGCCACAGGACTCTCCACCTTGCTATGGCTTTCCTAGGACTTCTTAGGAACCCAGGACCGCAGATCTGTACTCTCCCAAGTCCTGATTTTTGTGATCATGACCTCTGCTTTTTCTAGATTTTTGTACCTTGGCATCCTGCATGCAAACACTTCTTCGGATGCAGTGCTGTACCTCTGTCAGACTATAGGTGGTGCCTTCTTGCACAGGAAGCACATGGGGTCTGCTTATCTCTAATGTGAGCAGCCCTTCCCTCCTTACCTAGAGTCGTGAATCCTTTGGGGGTTGAGAAAAGGTGGCATTTTAATGCTGTAATTTCATCTTCACTTATCAGTTGGGATAATTTATACAAAAAATGCATTCTATCATCCACTCTTTGGGTACCCAAGGGTTTCCAGTTTATATAAGAAAGGTCAGACACATGCTCAATTATTTTCTATTAATTAGCAGTTCTCCAGACAACTAATTGGTCCCCAATTTTCCTCTAAAAGCAACCAATTAGATTTTTTAAAAAATATTATGAATTAATGCATTTAATTCTATTTGATGGGTCTCAATCAATTATAATTATTATCTGTTTTGAAAATCAGGTTGTTTCATCTTTAGCCAGTGGGAGTCTCTTCACTGTGGTTTCTGAGCAGCTTGAAATGGTCTTGATTATCTTTGATAGTTTCCTCATCACCGGATATAAAAAGGTGGGCCAGGATTATCTCATACATGAAGACAACCATTCTTCCAAAATACTTTGTTTTTCTAACTGGAAAGTACTTTAAGACCACAATCTAAGAATCTGTGTTGTTAGAGTTGTTGATTCCCATGGAGTCAGACATTGTTTATACCCGATGCACACCCCACAAACACAGATATCCCTGCATCTTAATAAGGTATCTGAAAAATTTATGACAATTTGTGTTCGAATTCAGAGCTATCCTTCTTGATTTTATTTTATTTTTTTTATGGGAAACAAGTATTTGTTTAGAATTAGCCTGCTGGACTGAGCTTAGATGATCCCAATTTTGTTAGCAACATCCAATGCATCACGATGGGAGCCAGTTGAGCATACACCTGCTTTTCTCCATCAGGCCTGATGAGGGTACTGACCTTGGCAACATCGATGTCATAGAGCTTTTTCACAGCTTGTTTGATCTGGTGCTTATTGGATTTGACATCCACAATGAACACGAGTGTGTTATTGTTCTTGGTCTTTCTCATGGCTGACTCTGTGATCAAGGGGAACCTGATATGGCGTAGTGGGCAAGCTTATTTCTCCTGGGGGCACTCTTCCAAGGGTATTTGGACAGCCTCTGGAGCGCCAGTGTCTTGGGACAGCAGAAGGTAGGCGACGTTCAGATCTTCTTTTTGTGGCTGTGGATGCCTTTCAGCATGGCCTTCAAAGCCATTGCTTTGGCTTCAGTTTTGGGAGGGGCAGGGGCTTCCCTGTTTGCCTTCAATGCCATCTTGGTAAAAACACCTCCTTCATGATTTTAAATTGAACTTTTGTGTGCAAAGTATGATTCTTTGTTTCATATCAAAGGTTCCAGTTCTCAAGAACATAGGACATAGTAAAATGAGAAAAATCTATTTCTCACATAATTATGAATAATATTTCATAATTACTCATTTACTGATCCCATACTGCTGATTCAATAGTTTCAACACAATGCTATGGATTCTACCACTATTAGTTTACTGAGGAGAGCTGAGCATTTTTCCATATGTTTATTTATTGCTTCCCTGTATTTTAAGAGTTATGGTTTATCTACATTTCCTGAGTGTTGTCATTAAATGTACTGTTTCTCACAATGTATCAGCATCTATGGGACATGATAGAAGCAGCGCTAAGAGGGAAGTTTATGGCTATGTTTGCCGAAATTAGAAAAACAGAATGATCTCCAGCAAATAACCTAATGATACATCTCAAGGTCCTAGAAAAACAAAAACAAACCAAAACCAAAGTGAGGAGAAGGAAAGATAATAAAGACAGGCACTAAATTAATGTGAGACAAAGAGAGCAATAAAAAGACCAGTGAATCAAAGAGTTGCTCCTTCGAAAAGATAAACAAGATTGAGAAACCCTTCACCACACTAACCAAAAGAGAAGATTTGCACTGATAAAATTAGAGAGAAAAGGTCAGTATTATAACAGATACCACTGAAATCTAGAGGATGATTACAAGCTATTTTGAAAATATATTAAAATAAATAGAAGATCTAGAAGAAGTGGATACATTTCTAGACATGTAAGGTCTACTAAAACTGAACAAAGAAGATATAAAAACCTAAGCCAATCAATAGTAATGAGATTGAGGCAGTAAGAAAGAGACTTCCAACAAACAAAAGCCCTGGAGGCAATGAATTTACTTTTGAATTTTGCAAGATCTGTAGAGAGACACTAAATCCAGCGCTCCTCAAGATCCTATGAAATAAAAAAGGGAAAAAATACTTCCAAACTCACTCTACAAAGCCAGTGTTATCCTGATACAAAAGCTGGAAGGACTTAAGAAAACTACAGATATCCTTGTGAACAAAGATGCTAAAACCTTTCTTGGATTCTTAGAATTCAATAGCACATTCAAAAGACTGTATGCCATGATGAAATTTTAGCCAGAGCAACTAGATGAAAGAAAGAAGAAAAGGGGCATATAGGAAAGGAAGAAGTAAAATTGTCACTGTTTGTAAGTGATATGATCGTTTACTTAAAGGCCCTAGAAAGAGTTTTAGATCTGATAAACACATTCAGCAAAATGTCAGGTTATAAAATCAGCACATGAAAACCCATAACTTTCCTACAGGCCAGTATGAATCCACTGAGAAAGAAATCAGATACACAATCATGTATACAATAGCTTAGCAAAACCTAATAAGCTTTGCTAAGGAGATGAGAGACATACAATAAAAATTACAGAACACAGAAGAAAGAAATTGAAGAAAACATTAGAAAATGGAAAAATCTATCTTATTCATCATTTGGCAGAAACAATGCTATTAAAATATCCATATTACCAAAAACAAGTTATAGATTCAATGCAATCTCATCAAATTACTAAGAACATTTTTCAAAGAACAGTAAAAAAATCCTAAAGTTCATAAAAAAGCCCAAAAGCCATAAATTAGCCAAAGCAATTCTGAGCAAAAAGAGTGATACTGCAGTCATCAAAACACCTGAATATAAGATATGCTACAAAACCATTGTAATAAAGTCAGACATAGAGACCACTAGCATAGCATAGCACAGCACAGCACAGCACAGCACAGCACAGCATAGCATAGCATAGCACAGGATAGCATACCATAGCATATCAAAGCATGACACAGAAAACCGTGTGACTGTAGCTATTTGATTCTTCTCATGGGGGCCAGAATTATTAGAAAAAAGATAACGTCTTTAAAAACAGTGCTGGGAAAACTTCTATACACAGAAGATAAAAATTAGAACACCATTATTACCTTTTTTTTTTTTTGTATTTTTAGGAAAGGGTGTTCAGGGTCTCACTACTAGATCAGACTTGTAGTGATTCTTCTGTTTACAGCTTCCCACGTGCTGGGATTACAGGCACACACCACCATTCCCAGTCTCCATTATTACCTTGTAATGAAAGTAATTTAAAATAGATCATAGACTTAGGGACAAGACAAGAAATTTCAGGCCCATTGTGGTGACACACATTCCAGCACTTGGGAGGCTGAGACAGGAGGATTGCTGTGGGTTGGAAGCAAGCCTAGGCCACAAAGTGAGTTCAAGGCCAGGCTGAACTGCATAGTGAGAGCCTGTCTTAAAAAGACACAATAAAACAAAACAAACAACAACAACAAAAAAAATCCAAAACAACCTCAAAAGACCAGAAACTGAAATCTCTGGAAGAGAACATAGGGGAAACACTTGAAGCTGTAGGTACAGGCAAAAACTTCCTGAACAGGACTCCAATAGTGTAATAGAAACTTCTGTAGAGAAGAGAAAGTTGTAAAAAGAGTGAAGAGGCAACCTACAGAGCAAGAGAAAATCTTTGCTAGGTTTTCTTCCAATAGAAGATTAGTATCTAGAATATATAAAGCATTCAAATGATACCAAGAGAAACTCCCAAGTAGCCCTATCAAGTTAATGAGAAAAAGAATTGCCTAGATACTTCTTGAAAGAAGAGGAGCAAGGGCCAGTGAGTTTATGAAAAGATGGTCAACATCTTTAACCCTTAGTGAAATGTCAGTCAGAAACTACATAAAGAGTTTAACCTCAGCCCCGTCAGAATGGCTACCATTTAGAATGTGAAAAACAACAAAAGCTGGTGGAGATATGGATACACAGGAAGACTTCTCCATTGTCAGTGGGGAGGTCAATTAGTATAATCACTGTGGAAATACTGATATTCCTCAGAAAACTAAAAATGGAGACGTCCTTAGGTCCAGCTATAGCACTCTTCCACAGGCTTGAAAAAATACTATAATGACACATGTCTATGTTTATCATAGAACAATTCATGTAGTTGACCTAGAAAACAGCCTAGATGCCCATCAGCAAATAAAAAGATGAAAACCTATGGTGTATGGGGATATTACGGAGACATAAGAATGAAATTCATGTAATTTCTGGGAAAGTGGATAGAACTGGAGAACATCATGTTAAGTAAAACGTGAAAAGATTCAGAAAGTTAAGTAGTGCATGCTTCCTGCTACATGAGGAATCTGAACAAGGAAATGATGATAGAGTAGATGAAGAAAAACCATAAGATATGGGCAAGGGATGAGGGAGAGAGGCCAGAAAAAGGGGTGTAGTGAATTGGAAGGGTCAAAATAACTGAAGTATGTTATATGCCCATGGCCATATGCCAAGATGAAACTCATTATTTTGTATTACTAATATGAACTAATAGAACATTGTATCCCTTGAACCTTCATTTTAATCCTAGTTCTGCAAATCTACATGTTTTATGCTTAGCACTAGTTCTTGGGTTGTTATAAATTCTTTAGATATTTTGAGGCCTGAAACTTATTTTCTGATAGATTCCTTGGAGTTACACGGGGCAGTAACTTTTGGGTTCTGTTGTGTTGACAACGTGAAATGTCAACATGCTTTATTCTGAGAAGTCAGCCTTTCTGGGTATAAAACCCGTGAGATGTGTTTCATGCTTTTGCTTTGAAATCTCAAATGTGTGACTCTGTTTTCTTTGATCACAGAGCACTACTATTGAAAAGTTTTTTTTTTTTTTTCCAGAACTGGGGATTGAATTCAGGACTTTGCCAGGAAAGCACTTATTGTACTGAGCCATCTCACTGGCCCTATTGTTGAAAAGTTAATGATTGTCTAATTTCTTTTTTTTGCACTTTTTCTAGATCCCAAAGCATTGTTTTCTGTTTGCTTAGGGATCGTTAATTTATTAGATACAGCTGAGTGTGGTCTTCCTGGCCAAGATTTTTAGCTCCTCTGGGTCATTTCAAGTCTTTATTTCTGAAATTATTGATTTTCATATTTGTTCTCTTTCCTTTTTCTGGTTTTATTTCAGAGACATCCAAAATTTCTATTTTGGATATTCTTTGACCAACTTCAAAATGACTTAATCACAATTTTAAACATCTTTCTTCATTTCTTTTTTGATTTGGAATCATTTCCATTTTTTTTTTCTTTCCCAGGTGTTAGCTCCTCACTGCTGAGTTATCTGTCTCTGATTTGTGTTTCTCTTCCTATCTTGTGTGGGTTGTTTGTAGAGATTCTAGAAGACTCCACTTTTGGAGCTATGGGCACGTCTTCCAGACACGCTTGTCTGAAGGATGATATTCTTTCTCTTAGTCTCATTAATTTATAAGAACTTCGTGTAGGTTTGGTCCTTCATTTCTTTCCTTGCTTGTTTTTTACATAAAATTAAATTGTTTTTCAAAAGATTTAGAAGAAAGCCTTTTTCAGTATAGTTTTTCTCAATTCTCTAAAGCCCCTCTTCCTTTTTTTGTGACATCTGAAAAAAAATAACATGGCTTATTTTCTAAGATTTACTTTCTCTCCACAAGCATGCTCATCTTGACTCTTCTTTCTTTTCTTTTTTCTCTATTCTACTTAGCTTTCCTCTCATCACTAGAAGTTTTGCTGTGTAGTTTTAAATCTCTGTTTATTGGGCCCTGTGCTAGAATAGCCCTGGTAAATAGTTGTTTTAAAAATTTGTACTGCTCTAACTTTAATGTACCCTCATGTCTCTCTGGATTATTGAAGGAACCAAAACCTTTCAGGATTAGCTTCTGCTACTGAATTGCTCTGTTGCACTCCCCGGCAGCTGCTGTCTGTTCTGGGACCTACAGTACTTGTGGTGGATCAAAATCTCATCCTTTCTTGCAATTTTTCCCAGATAGAAAGTGATGCAATGCATGTTTGATGTCAAGGGTAGATTTTGTTCCCTCTCACTGGCATGTGGGATGTGTAGGGATGCACACACAGTTGTGTTTTAAATGTCATTAATGGATGCTTTGTTTTGCTATCTTGTTGGCTTGTTCATTCTTGTGTATCTGTGTTCTCAGAGACTGCAAACCTCTACACTTCTGTCTCCATCTTCAAAAAGTTCTTTTCTTTCTTTTTTTTTTTTTTAGCCAAAGGGATTCTGAGTTGTCTTCTCTATCCAGAAAGTTATGTTAGTATGGGGAGCATATGGTTTACTTTACAAAGGCTCTATTTACATACAACCAGCAGGAAAACCATTTATTATGTAAAGTCCCATGCAGCTCAGTTGTTATATAGCTTCATGCTGGGACCAAAGAGGATAAAGCTGAACTTAGCGGATGTTTGATCTTGGGAAAAACATTCACATTTTTGGATTTCTTAGTTGTTCTTTGTAAAATGAAAGGCCTGAGCTAGGTAATTTCTTAAGTCTTCTTTTTAGTAGCACTTGCTGGTATTACACATTAACCTCTGAGAGGATTGTACTAAAATGGAAAGAAGAAAGAAAGGAAGAAAGATAGAAAGAGAAAGAAAGAAAGAATCAGCCAAGGCTTGGAACAAGATGTCTCTCCAAATAGCTAAGTGAACTCACTCATTAAAATCAGTGCAGGGCTGGGGAGATGGATCTATAGATTAAGCACTTTCCTGGCAAGCTCAAGAGCCTGAGTTCAACCCCTGGTTCCACTAAAATCAGTGCAAAATTTTAGTTTGGAAGTGATTTTCTCTAAAGAAATAATGATATCAGAAATACTTGCAGGTCTCTCTTGCTTGACGAGCAATTTTGGGTTAACAGACTTTTCCCAGATATCTGATTTAAATGGTACCTTCATGTTTGAACTAATGGTTACATGTTTATTAAGCACAAGATGTTCATGTACCTTCTTCAGTGAAATTCTCTCATCACATCTAATGGATTTAGAGGAGTACTTCTCACTCAGTGGAAGTACCTGGTAAATTTTAAAAGCACCAGTGCTTTGGTACTTACCCAAGCAAATGGGATAAAAAATGTAAGGTGTTCCACACATTGGTTATTTAAAAAAAAAAAAAATTCCAGATTGGGAGTTCCTGGAATGGATCTTGCTGTCTCTGTTTATACATGATAGAGTCAATTGCCTAAGACTGGAGGTCACATAGTTTCTACCTGACACAGTTAACACGTGGCTTGTCAAAGACCTGGCTAATGTCAAAGCATAAACATCCTTAATCATGGATTGGAGCCAACTCTCAGAGAGTGAGCTTCAGGAAGGCAAAACTAGATGAAGTTCCTAATGCAGTTCCAGTGTTCAACCCAATGCTAGGCACATGGGGGATCTAATACATACTACTGCATGAACAAATGGATGACGTATGTCACAGTGATGTTCCTTGGAAACACACAAAGCTTTCTTTTGCTCTGTCTCTTCCTCTCATCCGTTTCTCACTAGCTGAGCACTCACTTCCCCCCGTGGCTGTTCAGCTGCACCTGCTTGTATATCCAGAAGCCCTGGACTTTTCCAGTTCTGTTGCAGAAAATGGATTAACAGGAATGTGGAAGGAGACCTGGGAATGCTGGCCATGCCTGGTCTTTCTTAGCTGCGCTCCTGCATCTGAAATGAAGGTTTGCAGATGTTACTCTGTTTGCTTTGAGTACAGGAAAGGAAGAAGAGGGCTGTAGTTCTTCCTACATTCCGATTCCACCATGTTTCATGATTTTTCAATTTCCTATCAGAATATGTAATATGCACACATAAAAGGGCACGTTTTCCAAGGGAAGCATGCAGATTCAAGTCACATGGGGAGCCTTTATTAAAAAGAGTGAAAGGGCTACTCATGGTGGTGCACCCCTGTAATCCCAGCACTCAGGAGGCTGAGGCAGGAGGATCATTGTGAGTTTGAGACCAGCCTGGGTTACAAAGTGAGCTCAAGGCCAGCCTGAGCTGCAAAGAGAGAGAGAGGGAGGGAAAGGAGGGTTGTTACCATGACATGGGTAAGCCAAGAGGAAGATGGGGAAGCAGAGTAAGCTCTGAGCATACATGTCTTGTCACAGGGCGCCTTCAGTGTCTCTGTTGTACCTGTTCCCTGTGGCTCCCCTCTCCTCTCAGGCTCCTGAGGGCACCAGTAGCACCGGCCTCAGTGTGATAGGAGCCTGCATCTGGCAACTATAGCTCCCACTTCCCCTTCTGCCCTGCCTTCCTTTTTCATCTTCTTTGGCTCCTCTTCCTTCTCCCACCTTCTCTTCCTCCTCTTCTCTTTCTCTTCTTCTCCTTTTTATCATCTTTCTTCTCTTCTTCCTCCTCCTTCCTGCTGCTCCTACACCTCCTTCCTTCCTCTTTTCTCCTCCTCTTCACCCTCTCCCCCTTCTTTTTCCTCGTCTTCCTCTTCGTCTTTCTCCCTTTCCCCCCATTGACTTAGTTTTCATCCTTCTCCTCCTCTTTTTTTCAGGAGTAGGGACTGAATTAAGAACCTTTCCCCTGAGCTATTTTCTCACCCCTGCATTTATTTCAAATCTTAAGGGAGTGCCTTATTAAGTCACTAAGGTGGGACTCAAACCTGGGATCCTCCTGTCTCAGCCTTCCAGAGCACTAGAATTACAGTCATGCACCACTGTGCCCAGCTTTGGTCCATCCTCGGAAGATGGGTTGCAATTTTATCAGTGTCTCACATATTTACAAGGCCCCTGGTACGTTTCCCAGGCCTTCCTGCTCAGTGAGCCGTGCATGCGCACTAAGGCTGACACTAACACCAGGGTGGTGCCCAGATATTTAGCGTCAGCAACGGCTCCCAGGAGTCGACACAGTTTAGCTGATATCATTGCATTCCTGTGTAGTGTGGGTCTAGTAAATAGCAAATATTTAAAACACTTCCATTATTTGGCAGGCCTTGAGATTCCTAAGTCTGGGCCCATTTTTCTTTTCCTGGGATCCTCTAAATACAAAATGGGAATTCAAACTACTGGGTGGTATTAAAGTTTTGAGATCAAATATTTGAAATGGGGCAATGCTACCTGCTTTCCGGCTGTGTGTTTAAAGACCATGTTACCGAAACTCTGTGGCAGGGTAGCTCTCAGTGAAATGGAAGGCACTGGGCAGACTGTCTGCTGGGACACATACCAACAGGAATGAGATTTTCATTAGCGGTATGTATTTTTTAAGTTTTTTTTTTTTGTGTGTGTGTATGTGTTTGTGTTTATGTGCAGGGTCTCACTCTACAGCTCGGACTCACAGTGATCCTCCTGATTTCCGCCTCCATAGTGCTGGGGTTACAGTCCTGTGCCATCACACTCAGACTTCATTAGCGATATTTGTACAAAAGGGAATCTGAGGCTCTAGATTCTACCCCCATCCCCATTTTCACTAGCCTCACCCAATCTTCCTCCTCAGAGATGAAATTCAGGCCTTCCCCACGTGTTCCAGTGCTTGGGGGTTTAACAGGTGACCTGGCAAAGGCCCTTGTGCAGCCTAGCTTTGTCATTGTCCCCTGCAGCCTTGTTTTACTGAAGTGTCCCCAGGGGATGGCAGCCTCAAAAAGAGATTTATGTTCTTCACGTTAATGAAATAAACCCCTCAGGGCCTGGGCTGGCATCACCATTTGTCCTCGGCTGCTGTGTGAAGGCTGCCAGCATCAGGCTGGCAGATTGATGTCTCCTTTACTCTAAGTCCTCAGGATGAGGGCATTCATCAGTGGTTGTTCAGCGTTTGCTGCACTTCCAAGTTCTCCCCTCGCTTGGAAGCCAAGAGGCCTGGATCTCATTAGGTTTGAAAGCAAGAGAGCTGTACCCATCCCATGGCTTTGCATACTCAGAAGTCCTTCCCCGGTGATCGGAGATGAAGGTGAAGTTCTCTTGTACCTGGCTGTGGTGCAGGGGAGCCTGCTCACTTGGCCGCGGTCATCCGGGTAGCTCAGACCCTGCTCTGCAGGTAAAGGCTGCTCCTGGGAATGAGACGCTGGTCACTCTTGCCAAGTCAGCTTCCTGAGCCTACGGAAGTCCTGTTGGAAAGAGCCTTCCACCCACAACTGCTGGGACACTCATTCGTGGGTGGTTTCTGTTTAGTGTCCCAAAGTGCTAGTGCTACTCCAGGACTTTGCCCAGAACTCGCGGGAGCACGGCCTTCCCTTTAGCTCTCTTTGTTACCTCTTCCCCAATAAAAGGGCACCAGGAGATATGGATGTGGATAGGGCTGATGTCCCTAAGCGGACTCATCCAGGACTGACTCTATTCCAGGTAGGTGTGGTGGAAGAGGAAGGGGTAAAAAAGGAAGAAGAGGTCTCGGAGATGATGACTGTGATAGCAGGCCATGTGACCTTAACAGACAAGAAGGAGCCTTTGCAAGGCTGGTGAATAATGAGGGAGCAAGGCTGGGGAGATGGCTCAGTGGAATAAGCACTTCCCTGGCAAGCCTAAGGGCCTGAGTTCAATCCCCAGTTTCACAAAAAAAAAAAAAAAAAAAAAAGAGGGAGCAGTGGGTGGTTTGGGAACAACACGCTGTGGCAGTGAATGGGAGCGGGGAGCTAGGAGAGTCAGTGGGCGTCAGTTGAGAGCTCTGAAATAGATTTTTGGAGGTGGTGCTGATTTCAGGGATAGCAAGGCAGTGAGAGCAAAATAAGATAAGCTACAATGAAGTGGAGGAAAAGGTGTCTGAAGGGGAGCAGAGGCTCAGAGTCCAGGCTGCAGCTCACAGCCTCCCTGTGGGTATGTGCAGACAATTTCTCTCTAGCTTTCCAACAAATATGTTATTCTTTGCAGTACAGGACTCCATTTGCCTCGTCACTGCTTTCTTTCCAGTGCCCAGTGCAGTTCCTGATGCATAAAAATACTCAGGGACTATTTACCAAGGCAACAAACAAATAAATCCACCCTTTAGGAAGTTCTGCAAATTATTCCTGACACATGAAGTGTGCTCATTGCCATGTTCACACACACCTTGGTGGATGCCATCTGATGCTCTGCAGTGTTACCTGACAGGTCCCGCTCACGCGGCTTGGTGTCTGCCAGGGGGTGTTGACCCTGGAGTCACTCATCTTCCCTACAGCAGCCCCTTCTTTCCTTCCTTCCTTCCTTCCTTCCTTCCTTCCTTCCTTCCTTCCTTCCTTCCTTCCTTCCTTCCTTCCTTCCTTCCCACCAAGTACATGAGACCCGTGATTGCCCCAAGTGAGTGATCCTTTCTGGTGAGTCTCATAAGTAAATATGTTTTGCCCCATGCTTTGCTCAGTGGATCCAGCTTTTGTGGTACAGTTTGAATTTCAGTAAATATCCAGAAAAATTAGGTAGCCATTGCTTAGAAATAATTTTTCCTGTTTTCTTTTAAGCTTATGTCTTTCTGCCTTACTCATTTTCAAACTTTCTTCTTAGATTACTTTTCCTATTCCAGAATCATTTTCAAAAGCTTAATGCACTCTCCAAGCATTCAGCTGGTGACATGTTCTGTCCAAGCCTCGTCTGCTCAGTGTGGTGATTTGGTGGAAAGGAAGCCCAAGACTACACAAGTGGTGACAGCAGAGTTGGAGATCATGTCCTCGTAAACAAAATGCTTCTAGGGACTCACTGAGTGGATCTTCTGAGTTTCACTTAGGATTTCTTCACACAGCATTGACTGTGTCTTCTATCTTGGTCTGGCACGTCTGAACATTGATAAGGTAAACTGGTAGCCTCACCTGAGCCTTTCTTCATTTAATCAAGGAATTTTATAATATTTTGAGCATGCATATGTTTCATCAAAAAGATTTAAGGAGCCTAAAGGAGTAAGGGCTCCAGGAAACCCCACAAGAAGTACAAATGCAATGACAAAGCAGAAATCACTGTGACAAACATGGACAGTGTCCACTGTAGACAGAGAAGATGAATGCAGTGAGGAAACCAGCAAAACTCTATTGACCTAACCACAAAATATACGTGGTGTGCAGGAAATAAAAAGCAAAACCAGAAGGCTGCAGCTATGAGCACTGTGATGCACGAGGCAAGAGAGTCGTTAAACACACAGGTGGAGACAGCAAATACTGTGAGAGGGCCAGGTTTAGCCCAGAATGCCTGCTGAGACACCTAAATGTTTACAAGAGTGGCTTCCTGCAGATTCAAGGCAAAGGTGGCAAGGACAGTGTGCTGGGCACAGCCTTGGCAGCTCCATATTGTCACAGTGACACAGACACTCACCAAGAGCCCCAAGGCAGGACAGTTGTATTCTGCTTCCTCCAGGGCTGATCACTAGATTCACTAAGCGTCGCATACAGAAAGTACAAGATTGGTAATTGTGTTTTCTATGAAATACATGAATAAGCAAATAAAATACATTAAAATTTTATTAACAACTCCAAAAGCCTTCTGCATTGGTGTAAGTTATGTGGATACAGGTAGTTTTACACATTTCTGTAAATTACCTCCAATCTTTTCTTGGGAGCAGCTGGCTTATTATTAAAGAGCATAATATATGAATTCGGGAAGTCATATTTTTGCTGTTGGATTTTAAGAAAACCTAGTTAAGGAATGTTTATTATTAGTGTTACCAGAGCTCTTAGTTATTGCAAGTTTTGTGCTTCTGATATCCTAAGCAAGACGCTGAGTGTCTTTTGTTCATTTTTATTTGTCCTATGGGAATGTGAAGGCAGACATAGTCACTGTGCCCATGTGCTGTCCAGTACCTTGTAGAATCCCCAATAGCTTTCTTGAGTGAGTGAGACAAAGGCCTCACTTTTTTTATGCTTCTTATGGACCTCTGTGCATCATAAATGCTGGTGAAGTGGTGCTAGAGGCAGACAGGAAGCACCTCTTTGGACAGAGCCATTTAGGAAAGTCCCTCTGAGCAGACGGCATCTGAGAAGAGTACCGTAAGGCAGTGAGGACTTCTAGAAAAGGAGTCACAAAACCTTTAAAAGGGCTAAGTAACTTGCCAAGGATTATGCAAATGGAAAATACCACAACTGGAATTCAAGCTCAGGGAACCTGTACTGTCTCCATAGTCTGAGCTCTTCCATGCTGGCCCTGGGGCAGTATGGATGCAGGATCCCAATCCCTGCAATTGCAATGCAGGAGACAATCAGAGCTGGTTACCCAGTCTGCCCAGAGGTGGTCTTGCTGCAGCCACTGCAGGTGGCTAGGCTGTTTTGTGGCACTTGACCCAAATATCTGATCAGGACACACCTGGAGAGAAGCTGGAAACAGGTGCACTGTGAAGCAGTCATGGCAAGAGAGCGTCTTTGGGAACAGTGCTGAACAGCACTGAAACGTTCCTTGGTGAACCTACTGAGTGGTGACACTGTGGGAGCATAGGCCACATCGTGTCCTCAGCCTGAGTCTACATGCTGAAGCAACTGCAGTGGGAGCACACTACCCCCTTCCATCTCTTTCATCTTCCTTGTTATGCTGTAGTCACTTCTGCAAAGCTCCTGTCCATATCACAGGCCCCAACCCATGTTGGTTCCACAGAATTACTGTAATCCTCTCTCCCCTGCACACTTACCCCGTGGATGCTGGGTGGGACCTGGCCCTCCCTAGACTTTCTGCATCTGGGCTGGTTTAATCTCCTTCTTCCCCAGCCCAGGGATGAGAATTGGTAGCAGGGGCTTTTTCACAGCTGTGAGGAGCACACTACTAGGACTCAGGCCTTTGGATGTTCTAATTGACAGCCTTTAAGTGGACCTGGGTAGATCTGTGAGGCTTGGGGAGATGTTACAGAGGGACTCAGGAACACGTGACCTCCTCATTCACACAATCCTTACATATATGTATCAAGTACTCCTGAAGCACCTTTTGTAGGCCTAGCAAAGTTCTTAACTCAGGAGATACAGAGCTCATGGTCTCGTGGGAGAGATGGATCATTGTATCTTGCACCATTGAGTGTAACAAAAGAAGCATCAACAGTGAATTCTTCAAAGCTGAGAAAGGCAGATGGGAAATCAGCAGAAGCTGAGATGGCACTTCTATGAGGAGCAGGGTGAGCACGCCCAGAGATGCAGGAAAGATATGATGTTCTGAGTCACAGTACCAGTGTGTGCAGATGCTCAGAATCCAGAAACACCCCCTGGAAACAGCCCAGAGGACGAAGATGCCTGGGGGGAAACAGAGGCTGGCTGGGGAGGAGGCTGGGTCAGACTAGAGGCCTACATTGTTCATGCATGCTGTGAGAGGAACCAGAGAGTTTCTGAACAAAGAGGGACTTTAGAGATCATTTAGTTGATAAAGAGCCAGAGACTCGGGTGATGTGTTCATTGGTTTTCTCTTGCTGTGACAAAGCACCCAAGAAAGCTACCTCACAGGAGGGAAGGTTTGTTTCTGTTCTGGTTCCAGGGGTTTTCATCTACGCTCACCTGACACAGGCACTTTGGACCTCTGATGACAGAGAACATCGTGGCCTGGACTGCATGGTACAGCGGAGGGGCTCACCTCCTGGTGACCAAGAAGTGAAGAGAGAGAGGAGAAGGTGTCGGGTCCCCAAGGGCTCTCTCAAGCATCCTTACTTCCAGTGACTGAAAGGCCTTCCACGAGGCCACATCCCTTAGCTGACCATCTCCCAAGGCTCTACAGGCTGGCAATGCAATCTTCATAATCTCTGTGGAATCTAGGAGTCAAGGCATACAACATGGTGATTTGCTTCAAGATTTTAAAAACTAGAACACGATGCAGGAGTTGTTGCCAAATGAGAATTCCTGAGGGTTTTGTTCTGCTTGAACATATAGATACACTATTTATCAATAGAAACATTTTATTCCCAGATGTGCGCAGAAGGATAGACCACAGGTGAGAAGAGGTCTGCATTCTTACAGTCATACAAAGCCGGGTCTATCCACAAGCTGATGGCACAATACTAAGATTAATGCCTTTGACACTCACCCACACAACATCGGTGGGAGTGTCAGTTGGAGCAGCTCTACTGGCAGGTAGTTTGGGAGTGTACATCAAAACAGCCCATGCAGTCTGAACAATTTTGACCTCAAAAGCCTTTTGGAAAAGAATTGTTCCTAAAGGAATAGCTGGAAATCCATCTAAAAATCCACAATAAAGTCCACTCTTTATTGTGTTGTTCACAATGTCAAAACAAGGGAGGGAGCCAGTATGCTCTAATAATTATGGCACAATGGAATGCTCTGCAGATCTTACAATGATTAAGTAGAAGTTTACTTGTTTGTAGTAAAATACATTCCTAAATTAAAAATAGGTTAGAAAATAAAGCATACAATGTTCTCATTCTTATAAATATTATATATATATTCCATTTATATGTATGCATGGAAAAAGTCTAGACAAATATATACCAAATTATTATTAGTAGTTTTTACCTGGTGATAGAATAATAGGCAATTCTTCCCTTTTCCTATTGCCTTTCTGCATAATTCCTAGGATGCTTTTGCATAACAATCAATGTGCATTCCTGAGTTACTCATGCAATATCAAGCCATACTACGTTAATTCCCATGTGTGTATAGACTGCCGGTTGCTTCCTCACCACACCTATTCCAGGATCTTTTGTTGGCTCACTCCATGTCATCTGGCCAACAGCCAGGTCAAAAATAAAGGGTAAACTTTGGGGACCAGACACAACCACTGAAAGTCTTCTCCTTTGCACAGGCTGGGTCTGTGATGGGAAACGTATGGTTGGCTTATTTCTGCTGCTTTTTGGAAAGCAGGGATCTTTCAATTAAATGTGGCTGCCCAAAATTTCCACTTCTTGACTAAGAGAGGTATAAAAAAAATCAGATAGCAGCAGCTGCTACTTTTCGAATTTTCTATGCTATGCAAAAGTGTCATTGGGACACCTGGATTCCCTTTCAAAAGCTGAGTGGTCCCATATTCTGTGCACACAGATAGAAACAACTGGGATAGGCCAGTTCTCTCAGCAGAGCTGCTCGGCTGGCTTGGCTCACCACTGTGACTGTGTGTTCGGGTGAGCACCTGCCTAGCAGTTTTAGGAAGGGCTACATAGCTTGGGTTTTCTGAAGATTGCAAATGTGCTTTCGCAAAGGAATCAAATTCTTCACTGTTGTCTATATACAAAGAGCCATAAAAGATATTCCTGGCTGCTGTGTGTGGGCTTCAAGCTGGAAAGGAAGAGAAACTTGCAGCTGTCCTGACTGCTTCTCTTTCTTTTTCACTGAGAAATACTGAGATCTTCTTTAAGATCTGATTCAAAGTGATTCTTTTCCTGGTGTTCCTCATTGCTCTGGCCTCAAAACTCCAATCTGCCCTGAGTTGCCTACATCCTGTTTGGCTTTATTAGAGTCTCTGTGGCAGGATACAGGACTGGAGTGTTCACAGGTGTGTGCATCTGCCTGTGTTTTCTCCTTCATCAATGCTTCAAGGCAGACATGCTTACTTGTACCCACATGATTTCTTCAGAGTGGAGAGGAGCTGTTGTAAAGCAAGGTCTCCTACTCTTTTATGAAGCATTCAGCTCATTACAGAGGGTGTTGGGTGACAAAATGTGCTGGGGACAAGATAGGAGCAGGGGTGTCTTGAGACCTTGATGCCACTGAGGGATGGCCTGTCTAGTGAGTCCTGGGCTCTACACCATTTCCCCACAGAGCCCTGAAGGGTACTTTCAAGGGCAGAGGCTGCTGGATATCACATGGGCCAAGCGGTTCTGTTTCACACTCAGAAAAACCACATGACACTTCAAATGTTAAACCTTAATGATGTCAGAAGAATCCATGAAAGAAATGAGGACTATTCCCTCTGTTATGGTTTGTGTGTAATCAAAGCGACATGTAGTCATGGGGAAGCTTCCAGAGTTTATGACTTATTATTGTAGTGTGGACGCTGCACCTGCCCTGGGGCAGTTTATTTGCCTTACAATGTAAGGAGGGATGAGAGGCTAGCTGCCTGCCTGAGCTGTTGCCACTCCCTTCACTCTGCTCTTTGCTGCCACCATAAAAGGTTGCTCTCTGCCATGTGCCACTCTGCCTTGGAGCCAGTTGAGTGTGGACTAAAAGCAGCAGTAACTGTGAGCTAAATAAACCTTTCTGTCCTTCATTTTGGGTGTCAGGCATTTGTCCCAGCAATGAAAGAAGAGCAACTGAGACAGAATTTGGTACCAAGAGTGGGATTGTTGCTGTGACTAAACCTGACCTTGCAGATTATAAGCTTTTGGGAATGGTTTATGGGAAGAGATAGGAAGGGCTTGGAAATGTTGCCTACATGAGATGCACTGGAACAGCTTTGGCTGATCTGTATGGGACATTCTGGTCAGAGCTTAAAAGACCAGAAGGCTAATAGAAATCCTGCCTGTAAAGACCAGGCCAGGAAGGTTTCTGTTGGAAAGAAGAACAGCATTGATTGCTGGACTCTGGACAATTTGTGCTATGGGTTGGCAGAAAGTTTTCTGAATTTTGCTCATCTCCAGAGACTTTGCATGAGACTGAAATTAAGCATGGCAGATTGATTAATCTGGCAAAAAATATTGCAAAGCAGCTAAATATTGAGGCAGTGGCATAGCTGTTGTTGGGGACTTTTGGCTAGTTTTATGTTGAGAATGAAGAGCAAAGAGCCCAGCAGGATGCTTTGCAATGTTGTGAGTTTGGTAAGAAAGGAAGCTCCAATAAAGCCATGGAATGCAAAGGTAGAGCTGAGAGGATCTCCATTGCCAAGAAGGAACCAGAGAATGGAAAAAATGGCCTTAGGGCATCACAGGAGGTGGCAGGCCTCACCCTTTGCAGTCTCAGAACTGCAAAGGTCAGGGACTTTGCCTTGAGGGGAAAGTCCCAGAGTCCCATGTTCCAGAATGGTAGTGGCAGCCACGCCAGGTTCCAGAATGGTGTCAGAATGGTGATTCCAGTCCTTGGAATCAAGGTCAGAGTGCTCAACAATCTAGGCACTCAACCCCTACAGCCAAGAGAGAAGAAAGCCTGGCTACTGCCCTAGCTGGCAGCAGATCTTGGATTCATCCACGTGGCATTGGTTTTAGGTGCTTGCAGAATGCAGGAGTTCTAAATTTAAGAAGGCTTCCACCTAGATTTCAGAAGAAGGCCTGGGAGGCCAGGTGGTGTGCTCCTGAGAGGGCAGTGTGTAAAGCTATGAGTGAAAAGACTATTCAGTGGAAACCCCAAAAGTTCGGAAAAGCCAGGAATGTGGATCATCTAAGGGAAACGGCAAGGAGGGAGCAAAGCCAGCGTAAGAGAGAAGCCATGGGAGCTACAACCACCAGAAGTGTGATAAAGGTGGAACTACATGGAACTCACAGTTTGCCACAGATTTCTTCGGATGTTCCATGTAGAACTATAGGACTTAATATTTGCCCTACTGGATTTTGGACTTGTGTTGGTCCCAGTGCTTTTTATTCCCCTGTTGTTTGTACCTTTTGGAATGGTAATTTTTATCTTGGGCCACTGAATGCTATAAGTGTTTCACTTTTCATTTGTACAGGGGCTCATTGCAGAGTTTGCTTCTGATCTTGCAGGAGACTTGGGACTTGGACTTTTCAGTGATGTTGAAGCTGTTGGGAGTTTGACAACTCTTAGAGATGGACTAAAATGCCTTCTCATAGAGGGATGTGCATGAATATTTGGGCATCCAAGGGTGGAATGTTATGGTTTGTGTTGTCCCCCCAAAGCCTCACATAGTCATGGGTTGGCTTCTGGAGTTTGTGATTGATCATTGTGGGTGTGGATGCTGCACCTGCCCTGAGGCAGGTAATTCGGATTACAACGTAAGGAGGGGAGACAGGCTAGCTGGCTGCCTGGGCTGCTGCCACTCCCTTTGGCTGCCACCAGGAAAGGTTGCTTTCTGCCATGCACCACTCTGCCTTGGAGCAAGCCAAGTACGAACTGAAACCTCCACTAACTGTGAGCTAAAAGAACCGTTCCTTCGTTCATTTTGGGTGTCAGGTATTTGTCCCAGCAATGAAAGAAGAGTAACTGAGACACCCTCTTGTCATGTTTCTTTATAAATCTTCTAGACACTGAAAGGGCAAGAGGTTTTAATACAGTAGTCAGCCATGTAGACTCTGCCCCAAATGACATGGGCCTAAGGCTGATTTAAGTTATAAAAAGAAAACAAAGAAACCATATTTCTGGCTCCAATGTGACTAGCTCTGAGTCATCACATACATTTTTTAGACTTTGTTCCTCATCAATATTCCCTCTAACGTGTTGCCTATAGTCACATGGATTTCTGATTTCATGGCCCTGAGAAGAGATTGATCAGACAGCTGCCTTCCCTCGGGGAGGATTAGTAATTTGGGGGCCAGAAGCTGAAATTTTATTGATGTGATTTCTAATCCCTTTGTGTGGGAAAAATTACTCCAAAGTTGGAGGTGGGAATAGATAACCCATGTCTATAGTGTCATGAGATTTCCTATGCCATATTATTTTAAACAGCCCTTTCCCTCTAGCAGCTCCAGCTATAATTGTTCCTTTATGCTAAGGAGCAGGTAACCCTTCTTTTAGCTGTAGTACTAAAAATGATGCCATTGATTATTCCTTACTTTCTGAGGTTATGGGGATGTAATTTCATTGTGTTGAAGTCATTGTAAGCCTTTGTCTCTAAGAGTTGCTGTTCATGCAGCAAGTGGTGTAGCAGGCTGGGATCCTAAGAATGATGGATCACAGAAACAACAGGGGTTATACATGTGGGTGAGGAATGAAATTAGGAGGCTGGGCCCCAGAGGAGAAGCAAGAACACAGTCAGCACAACTATAACACACTGATAACTGTAACATAGCAATGCAAGGATTAACAAGGCCGGCAGGCATTGTGTGTGAGTGCTCAAAGGAGGGATGGATGAGTTTAGAAAGCAGTCATGGGTCATAGGTAGGATTTGGGCAGGTTGGACAAAAGGCAGCCTATGAATATGTTTTGTTGTTGTTCTTTTTTTTCGGGGTGGGGGCACCTGGGATCGAACTCAGGACCTTGCACTTGCCAGGTAGACAGTTATGCCACTGCTGTATCTCCCTGGCCCCTTCTATGTTTACTTTTTGATGACATTTTGATACTCAAGACTATGGAGTGGATTGTTCAGCTATCCCTGAGGCACCTCAGGCTCCCTTCCTCTCCTTCATAGCTCAAGTGTGAATTTGAGTTAAAATCTTCCAAGTAAAATAGTGTGGTGTTTCCTTTTCATTCCTTCTATCTGAAGACTCAACAGTGGCTGGAATACAAATTCTGAAGTTCCCAGAGACAGGATGTGGGGTGGCTGAGTGACCTGCAACCTTGCCTTTCCATGAGAAGTCACATAGGTGCTTCTGCTCTGCCCTGCTGGGGAGCAGGCTCAGGCTAGGCAGGTGGAGCAGAAAGGCATGGCTGTCTCCAGGGTGTTCAGCCCTCCATCGCTGGGTCCTTGTTGTGCTCTGTATGCCGGTGTGCCTCCAGCATTCATGCTGCCTAAAACCCAATGCAGTGGTGCTAAGAGGTGAAGAAGATTAAGTCACCAAGGCTCAGCTATCGAGAATCAGCCATAAGATAGCTCAGCGGACTAAGCACTTGCTTAGGCAAGTGCCGGGACCAGGGTTCAAGCCTGGGCACACATTCCATGCTGGCCCCTCCCCAAAGTATGCTGAGCCAGCCACCAAAACTGAAACTGGCCATGGTGGTGCATGCCTATAATCCCAGTACTGGGGAGGCTTAAAACAGGAGAATCACTATAAGTATGAGCTGAGTAGGGAGACCCTGTACCAAATCCATAAAAAAGAACTAGATTAGCATGCTTACAAAAAAGTTTGGATGAAACTCTGCTCTTCCCTTTCCTGCAGCTCAAGGAGCAGTGTCATCTCTCCTGCCCTGTGTGGAGGTAGCAAGCAGGTAGATGGAGGTCAGCTCTTGCTAGGTGCTGAATTGAGATCTTGATCTTGGATCTCCCAGCCTCCTTGACTAAAAGGAAAATCTTTGGTTCTTAAAAATTACTGAGTCTCAGGTATTCTATTTTGGCAGCATGAATGCAGAAGGGCAATACCAATATGAAAAAGCCACTTAGCAGGAGGACACAGGAACATGCAAGCTCAACAGAAAATTGCTCTCTGTGCATGGACCACTGATGGGGCCTTGGAGAGCTGGGCAGGGTGCAGAAGGCCTCGGAAACACTGGCTGCAGCTTGGGGTGCTGGACTGCAACACAAGTGTGCTGGCTAGTGTTTACTGAGTGCCCTTTCTCTGCTAAGCTCCTTACGCTGTGTTATCCTGTTTATTCCACACAGCCACCCCAGAAGGGATGTATAACTGTTATCACCAGTATACAGATAAGAAATGAAGAGAGAAAAGCCCCCTAAATGGCCAAGGTTGTTGGCCAGTAATTAGGGTAGTGATGAAGTCTGAGCCCAGAGCTGCAAAGTTCAATTCTAGCAGCAGAATGGCTGAGCTCAAGGGAAAGGAAGAGGATTCCTGTGACAGTGGTGTTCCCTGAGTCCTGGCAGTAATGGAGTTGGTGCTTAGTTGGCTTGTGTCAGAAGATAAGTTAACAACCCACTTGAAGACAAAATAATGGCTGTGTGCACAGCATACACAGCTCACATTTCCCTAGATATTTTCTCTTTTGTCCTCTGCCATTAATGGGGTGGTGGCTAGCCCATGGCATCTGAAGAAAACATTAATAATGAAGTAAGTAGCTTTCTACTGGAAAAACTATCGATAGCTTATTAAAGAATAACATGCTTGTAACTTGCGTGGAGTTGACAGAAGAGAGCAAATGAAACCAAACTGCAGCCTACTGTCTTTTGCTGGTTTAGTTTCTAAAAAAATAAATAAGCCAATAAACTACTGCGACAAGACTGCTGGCTGTGTATGGAGTTGCTGGACCATGGTATGTACGTACTCTGCGACTGGGAAGTGTGAGTTTTCATTCCTAAATATGCATTTGCTGCTCCGACCTGTATTGTAATAATTCCTCAGGTCCCTGGAGGAAGAGCAATGTTGAATTTATATGGTATGTTCAACTGTTATTTACAACTTCACAGTCAGTTCTATATTGTACTTCCAGTACTACAAAAAAGAACACTTCTAAGAGGCCCTGCATACATCACGGTGAAAGACGTGATGGTCCAAATGTGCGAGGCTCATCCTGGGCTTTGCTTTGTGCTGCTGAGGACTGCAGGTGCATCTGCTGATGCTGCATGAAACCGTCAGAAAAACTTGTGTGTGTTTTGGTGAAAAGACAGTGAGTGGATACACAAGGTAGTGATCAGATGTACAGAAAAGCAAGGCTCGCCCTCTCCACCCCCAAAGCCTGGCAACTCCCGTTTGCCTTTCCTTGCGTAACCTGCAGTCTTGAGGAAGCTGATCCAAAATCAGACTTTTTGGGGGGTAGGAGTACTGGGAATTGAACTCAGGACCTCTGCTTGGCAGTATTCGGTTACTGTGCCACTGAGCTACATCCCTGGTCCCAGAATCTTTTTTTTAAACAAGGAATTGAACCTAGGAAGCTCTGTTTCCTTTCTAGCCCTTTTTATTTTTTGAGAAGGGGCTTCTCTGAACTGCCCTGGCTGGTTTCCAGGTAGAGCAGGTCTCAGTCTCCCAAGTGGCCAGCTTGCAAGTGCGGGCCAGGAGCGCCCAGAGGTAGCAGGATATTTTTTACTCCATCAAAAATCAAACTATTAAGCATTCTTTTAAAAAAAAAAAAAAAAAAAAAGAAGTCAGGCAGTGTACCAGGCACAGCTCACCTTCCATTCAGAGTACATTCTCTTCGCCCAGCTCTATCCATGAAGAGGGAGATGGACATATAGCTGTGGGGTCCTGGGTCAGTGACAGGGATGCTGCAGGGTCAGGACCAGGCAAGGATGGGCAATGGGAAGAGAAGCGGGAGGGTGTGGTGCAGCAATTAATTTTTAAAATCCAATTTTGAAAGCTCAAATTGGATGCTTCAGGAAGCCTTTTTTATGAGTGCAAAGTGTTCGTGACAGCACTCAGACAAGCCAGGGATCTGTGAATATCTGGGCACCTAACGGGATGATGCAAGAGGTTATGGCTGAACCCGAGCGATGAGTCAGAGCAGAAGGTGCCTGTGCGCTTCCGCTGGTCACAGGAAGCAGTGAGAGCAAGAGGAAGGACGCCCCCAGCCTTCTCCGCAGCGCTCCTGTGCCCACAGGCCCTGAGGCTGGCTGGACCGCCTTCCTCCTGGCTGGTCTTCCCTTCTTACTAGAGTCACAATGGCTTCTAGTTCCGGTTTGCTGCACGCAGGGGTGAATATAGCGAATGTACAGGTAAGGGACCGGAAAGGCTGCGGAATGGTGGGAAGGAGAGTATGCAGCGGGGGCTGGAGACCCCTGTGCTTACGGCAGGGGTGGTCAGGTTGTGGGTAAGAACAGGCCTGAGACAACAATTTCTCTAGAGGAAACACAGGCTTCATGTGGAACGGGGAACCTCAGCCCCTTCGCCAGCACAGGGACATGGGCAGAGCTCACAGTGACTTCTTTGGTCACACTTGGGGAGGGTGGCTAGGACAGAGGAGGCATTGATGTCACTGTACCAAGAGTGCGAGATTGTAACGATCATCTCATATAATTGGTCATCTCACTGGAGACACGGAGCATTTGGATGTCAGGTGCCTTCCTGCGTGATGTACTGAATTTATGTGTGTTGGGGTGGAGACACCTGGCTCATCTGCTGGAAGGCTGGAGCTCGGGAGCTGTGCTACTTTCTTTCTTCAAGTCTTGGCTCTTTTTATTTTAAAATCTTTTAGGCAAGAATTTCATTCATCTCTGATTAGCCCTCAGGATTCTGAGTTACAGGTGGATCCACCACACCCTGAATTGGCCGGAGCACACAGATTTCCAGGACTTCCCCTGCCCCACAGCTTCCCCAGCCTCTAGGCCAGAGTATAACTCAGCCCACCCAGCAGAAGTGTGAGGATGGCACATGCTCGGGCCCTTGATGGTAAGCGCAGGCCGGTGAGTGAATGTGGGAAGAAATGTACATTTCTTAGTATTTGAATTCTAAGACTCAGTGATGCAATACAAATAAGAGAAGGTAGGAGAGCTGCTGTGGGAGCAGACACCATGCTGGCACACAGCACGCAGAGAGCTTGGTGGTCCCTTTGTCCAGCTCTGGACTCCTGCTGATGTCCCACTGCCTGCCTGGTAGATACAAGAAGGACTGGAAACACATGCTCTGCCCTCAAGCAACTTTCCTTCTTAAGGGAAAAGGGACATGAAGCCAAATATGCTTAAGATGGGATCAAATAAAGTAAGTGTTAAGTAAGTATAAATAAAATAGTAAGGGCTTGAAGTTTAAAATATGCATAAGTATTAAAAAAATCACATTGTATGATTGCATTTATGTCAACTGCAAAGACGGAAAAATCTATCTATAGTACTACAAGCAGGGACAGTTAGCCTGGGAGGGCGGGTCTGCAGGGCACAGGAAGGGCTGAGGGGTGGAGTTGTACTCTGATCTCAAACTGTGTACCAGTCATGTGTGTCCCACTGTGAACAGTTACTGGGCAGGATGTGGACATGCCATTTTCTAGGAATATACTTTATAGCAATAAAATGTTAAAAATCTAACTCTTGTCTAGTGCTGTAGCCCCTTCCCTTATCTCTGAGATGGAGTGCCCAGCGGCTGCATCTTGAAGGAGAGTCATTCCTGTTCCTATTCGAGCCTGTGGTTGGCTGGCTCCGGGTCAGGACAGCAGGGCAGAGATGGGTGGTAGAGGACAGCTGCAAACGCAGGAGGCAGTAAGCTCAGGAGAGGGTGGGGGCAGGGAGCCAAGCTCTCTGAGGGCCAGAGGGCCACCTCTCTGGCTGCACCTGCCTCCCAGTAGTAAGTCAGTGCTAGGATTCCAGAATCCAATCACCCCACAAAGTCTGGCCTAGGAGAGCCCAAGGCTCTTGGCCATCTAGGTATACATACAACATGGCATCTAGTACTTCCCAGCCTAAGTCAGCTGTAATGTGAGGGACCTTCCTGGGCATTAGTAGTAAGTGTATTCTAAGGAACTCTCATGTGCCTTAGAGATCAGGTGCCACTGCTATGTGTCCTGTACACTGTGTGACGAACCAGAAAGCAGTGCAAGCTATAGCTTCGGGTCCAGACCATCAAGGTTCTGCCCATCGAGCAGAACATGTGTGGACCCTCTGAGGTGGGGAGGGGTGATGAAGGCCAGCAGGATGTCATGAAAAACAAGCGGCTTCAGCCCAGGAAGCACTTGATTTCAGAGTTGCATGTTCTCTTTTCATCGGTGGTGGCTACAGTTTTTATTGGGAACTTAGTATCTCTTCTTAAATGATTATATCATCTGTTGGCCCTGTAGGGACAAGAACTATGAACAGGGTCTCCCTAGGCTTCTTGCAGAAAGAGAATTAACAAGCAATTTGTCTCATGTATTGTAAGCATTATCATTTATCTAGTTTGTACTCTTAGCTTGTGTTTCTGTACAGGCCTCGGTAGGCTTTCAAGAAAGCATGGATGAAGTAAATGACTAGAAAGACAAGCCCTTGCTTTTCAGTTGGTCATAGATGTCCCGTCTATCCTTAGTCATCAACACCTAACTCAGGGTGCATGGAGCTGTGTGAAGTTTGGAAAGGGAGATGCATTCATTTCTCCACTCTGGGGACAAAATACCTGACACCCGCAACCTAAAGGAGAAGAATGTAATTTGTGGCTCATGGCTTCAGAGGGCTCAGCCCATGGTCAGCTGGCCCCAGAGGGGCATCATGGTGGAAGGGCCTGATGGAAGACAGCTGCTCAGCTATGGGAACTGGGAAACAAGGAGGAAGTACCTGAGAGGAGGAAACGAGGGACCACATAGAACCCCAGAGTCATTCCAGGTCCAGGGCCCTTGTAATCCCATCTCCTCTCGAGGAGTCTCTCAATCTGGTCCCACTGACAATTAGGATTAGGCGGCAGGCAAGTCTTCTTAAGGGCAAGGATGGCAGGATTCCAGGCATGTGGAAAATCTGTATTCTTTTGTGATTATGTGCTGCTGTGTGCAATTCCTCAGTCCAGGAAGTCCCTTACTCATCCCAGAGCAGGGAGGTATAGAATGTCCAGTAAGAGTACCAGTGAACTTATAGCTAGCACTTTATTCTAATAGCCTTTAGCTTCCTGGACTCTTTCTTGGTGACAGCAATGCCAACAACAGAAATGTCACCAGGCTTTGCTGAGAGGTCCCATCAGGTCTGACACCTTTCATGAATGATCTCCTTTAGTCTTCAATCTTGTGAATCCCTACTTGACAGAGGAGAAAACTAATTAATAACTGTTGTCATCAACCATCCAGGACTAATAACTCATAGAAGTCCCACCACTTGCCATAAGTGGAGGCCACTTAGGCAAAGTGTTGAGTCCCCAGATGAGGGTTTTCCTGCCTTAGGACACTGGTCCACTATGGGGTGAAGTCATCCGGTAACAAGGGGTCCTCAGAGCTCTACCCTATTGTCCTTCCTAGTCTTGAGTGTCTGCTTTTCTAACCCTCACTTTGTCACCTGGTGCCCTTCTGTTGCATTCCCATTTACTCTGAGGGGTGGGCTCTCTTGCTTCTCCATATCTTATCTTTAGAGAGAGAATAATAGTTCAAATACTCGATGTTAGGGGTTGGCTGTATGAATTCTCCTGTGATTGCTCTTAAATAGAAAGTCCACAAGGGCAGATAATGTTTGCCACCCAGCAGTACTATTGAAGATGACAGATGCCAACCCCAGGGTCTGCAACCATGGCCTGTTGGCCAAAACCTGTTTGGGCAAAGTGTTATGGCAACACCGTCATGCCTATTTGTGCATCTGCTTTCCCACCAGTAGGCCAGGGTAGATGCACTTTGACAGCAGCCATGGGAGCCACAAACCTCTTACCTTTGTTACCTATTCTCTCTGAGTTTCCCAGGGAGTCTCTGGAGCGCAGAACTTGGTGCCCAGATGCTCCACAAGTGCCGATTTCCTCCTCTACACCTCATAGACCCTTCCTGTGGCTGAATTCTGGGCAGGAAGATCCATGTGAAATCACATCACATGGGTCATTGCTGCCCCTGGCAGCTCTTGGTGGGCAGTGAAAGCGACAATCCTCATTGACTATTCATTGGCACTTTGGTAAGTGGAAGAGTGGCAAGCATCCTCCCAGACAGAAAGCGATACATTATTCATTTCACACACAGTTTCCTGCTATCAAAGCAGCATGGGAGCCTGGCTGGGGCTGGAGTGTGGCCCTGCACCCAGGATGTAAATGGCAGGAGGGCAGGAAGAGGACAGTGTGACCCCTGAGCGCTGTCCTCCTCACCAGACATGGTCTTGCACTAGAGAAGCTGCTGAGGGAGTCTTCACAATATGTTCCAATGCCCCTAACTTCAGTGAGTTTTAAAGCACTGATTAACTGCAGTGTCTGCTTCATTATATTTCTGTTCAGACCCATTGGCTGTCATCCGATGCTTGTTTCCTTCTGGGTAGGAGCAAAGGTGATGTGTAACTGTCATGGACAGAACTGGACACTGCTTGTCCCTCCATCCAGGAAGGCTGAAAGGCAGATCCTTGCAACCTCTGTGAGTTCTACTTCCTCCAACTTGGAGGAGGCGGGAGCCTGACTCTGCGGCCCTTCCTAGGACCTGGATTTCCCTCCTTAGTGTTCGAGTTCTAGGGTTTCATTCTTACTCTGTAAAATGTAGGTCTGGTCTTTGGTGCAGATGGCAACAGGATCCGACAGCCTACATAGATGCTCTGAAACTGGCACAGTGATGGAGCTTTGGAGGTAAGCGGCATTTGATCCTGTTATTCGTGATAGCAATACCGGAGCAACATCCTACCACCTGAGCATTGCCCTAGGCTCCCTAGACAGCAGAGCTGGGGTCACCATGGCACAAGTTAATAGTGGGGAGCAGGGTGTATGGTAGGGTGTGGGCAGGAAGGAGGAGAGGCGCGACAAGGGGGATTATAGGTGAGCTGACCCCCTATACCTAGCACCGACTGCTAGACCTGCTGAGACTGTTTCCCAGGAAGCTGTGTGAGCCGTCTCAGGACGGCTCTCTGTGAGGAGTAAGGTGGTTACCTTCGCCTGCTCCCCCATCAGCCCGTGGTTCCTGGCTGCACGCACAGCCTATATAGGGTATTTCGAAGCCGGGGGGGGGGGGAGCTGTTTCAGGATCCACCTGTGCCCTGACTCCCTGCATACTGGGAGTTAACAAACTGGGACTTGCGAGGTGTTGGACAACACTCAGTCTTTGTCCCTCAGCTGAGCCACCTGGGAAGCACGGCTGCGTGGCCTCTGAAGGCTTTGGTTGTCTGGGAGACAGTCCGCGGCCAGGACTGCTCACCAGCCCCAGCGCTGGCTTCTTTCTCCACACCACCCTCAGAGGCCCTTACTAGTGTTTCCAGGGTCAACTCTAGGTTCTTCATTTCCGCTTCCAGGAGACCCGGACCGGAGGCACAGCGGAGACCTTGTGGAGCTGGACATGCTGGCTCTGCCCCCAGAGAGGACTCCACTGTGCAGCCGACTAAGCTGCTCAGGGCAGTGGTGCTGGAGAGTGCAGGCAGCACTTAGGTGAGGCTGCAGGGGCTAACGTGGTGCGTGTGGCGTTGGCCTGCAGTTGGTACGCCTGGACCAGCACCCTTGGTTCATTCCATCCGGATGGCTGCATTTACCCTTTGGTGCGAGTCTGCATTTGTGCCATAGGTCCCATTATCATTATCCACAGTTGTAAAGGAGAGAACTGAAGTGAAGAGAAACTGTCACTGTAGTGAGACAAGGCAAAGACAGAATTTGAACCCAAGGCAGTGTCCCCAGAAACGGCATAGTTACTGCGTATTTGCACATTCTGTGGCCTCAAGGCCAGGCTTCTGTGTGGTCCTTGATGCTTGCCTGATGCAGCCCCACAGCCAAGCATGCAAGTGGAGGGAGGGTGTGACCCAGTGTGGGGAGCCCGTGAGCTGGGGAGAGGTTCAGACCAAGATTGCTTTCCCGGCAGTGTTTTCCAAACAAGCCACTTCTGACTATTGCAATCAGGAGGAGCTCCTTGCAATCAAGGAGCCTGAAATCTGGGCCCTTGGTTTGAAGATTTTTTTCCAGGCCTGGGGGCTGTTTCTAAATTAAACTCAAACTTACTGGCCCCTCAAACAGCACCAAGAAATCAACTTTTTGGGGAGTTAAGTGTAAATGAGTCAGAGGCACCGAGGTTAAAATTTCCCTCAAATACACTTGGGTTAAAAGAAATTATAGTCTCAGGAGAAGTCAGCTCCTGCAGGACCCAGTTTCTGCTTAGTCAGCGCATTGGGCAGCGCCCGTGGGTCCCTGCCAAGCCCCAAGTGCAGTGGCCTCCTCGCTCCCTGGGTGACTTGGCAAGGCCATGAGGAACTGGCTTCCTAAATCCTTGCTGGCTGTCAGTGGAGGCCATTTCTGCTCAAGTTGTTCACAGTTACCGCTCACGCTTCCACCTCCTGGTCTCCGGACTTGTTATTTTTTACAGCGATTCCTATGTAGCATTTCATAAGTCTCCTCCCTGCCCTGGCTGCCTCCCTCCACCCTCTGAGCTCTCCTTGCAGACAGATTCAGAGCTGGAGTCTGACTGTCTTGCCTCTGGCATCTGGTGTCACTCTGCCCCTGGCCATGTATTTCTGACAGGTGCATGCAGGAGAGGGAGCGCATCACATGGACCACTGCAGAGACAGGGCTGAGGCCTTGCCTCTTGCGATTCCCCTTGGGTTGCCATGAAGTCATCTTAGGGGATGCTTGTGTTCTTTCACTTGACCAAAGCAACCACTTTCATCCCCTGGAGAACAACCATTAGAAATGAATCAAAAAAAAATTTTTTTTAATGTATTTAGTACAGGGACTACAAGGTCTCACTGCGTAGATTCTCCTGTTTGCAGCCTCCTATGCACTGGGATTCCAGGCATGCACTACCATGCTGTCTTTTTTTTTTTTTTTTTTTTGACACTGACAAAGGATCTACAAAGTGAGGTACTGGGTTACAGGGTAAACCCTGAGGGGACTTGAGTGGCCTCATCAGATACAAAAGTTACATTATTTTATTATATAGGTCTTGCTTTATCTTGGTCTTAACCATCCATCAGAAAAGTATAGAAACGAGGTGTATAAAATAAGGCCATAATAATATGCTGAGCTGTAGATGGCTGTTGTCAACAACTTCTTCAGATAACGCACTACTATTGTGGATTGCTGAACTGTGTTGGATTGTTTTGTTGAATTCAAGTACCTATAATAATTGAATGATAATAGAATACCACACCCAATCTTGATCACTGTCTTTGAGTGCCCCAGGGGCAGGGCCAGCACAGCACGCTGGGGTGGATCCGAATGATTTTAAGCATGCAGCTACTTTTTCTTTGGTGTTCTGTGGTACATAGCTGCAGCTGTGGCAGTGCAGCTAGAAAAGTGCAGCTGTGGCAGGACCACGTGTGTGTCCTGGAGGATGCGTGGACGCTGAATGGGATTCGCTGAATCGCAGACAATTCCGGGTTCAAGGTGGGTGAGGTGATCGATCCGCAGCCATGAAAACGAACCCGTGCTCTTTGCGCTTTCATGCGGGCAGATCCACTGTCCACCACCAGGCACTGCTGCTGCTGTGCCTTGGGCATGGGTTTTGTAGAGCTGTTGTCCCTCTCCAGCTTTTTGTGGAACAAGCGGCTGGGTTGGTGGCATGTGCTGGCTTAGAGCGGACCCGGGCTCACAAAGGTGACGCCCGCATGCCAAGCTCCTGAAGCGCAGCCTGCGCCGGCCCGGGAGCTGTGCGCTTGGAGACTGCGGTGAAGTTGGGCAGCAGATGGAATACTCTCCGAAACCTTTTATTAGCCATATGTCCCTTCTGAGTTCTGGCCAACAAACTGAATCTGCAGCATGATATAGGATTTCAACAGCAGAAAAAGCGCAGCCATACATGGAGTTCTTATAGGCTGGAGCTTCTTGAGCCGCCTTCTGCAGCCCTGTGTCATCTCCTCAAGCCTGCACCAGGTGGCCCTGACCCAGCGTCACCACGACGTCTGCCTCCGCTTCCTGCATTCCAGCCTCTAGGGTCTCCTTTCTGGGTCAAGTTTCCTTTTTTTTTTTTTTGTTACGATTCTGATTTTTCAGTTCAAAAAGAAATTATCCAGGCCACAAAGCTTGGTTGGGTGACATCTTTTCTTAACCTCTACCTGCTGCAAGCCTCTCATTGACATAAGGACTGGGCCCTCTCTTTTAGGGTGCCCTGGCTGGCCTCAGGCTCCTCCTACAGGGCTTGGTCTTGGAGTAGCCCCTGGAGGACAGCTCTTTCTCATTTATGAGGTCCTGACCAAGGAGGGAGATGACATGGAGAAAGCTCCACATTCTTGCTGTCAGAATATTGTAGAAGGAGGGGCTGGGGAGATGGCTCAGTAGCAATAAGCTCTTTCCTGGCAAGCACAAAGGCCTGAGTTCAATCCCCAGTTCCACAAAAAAAAAAAAAAAAAAAAAAAAAAAAAAGAATATTCTAGAAGGGAAGGGAATGATTAGCGTCAGGTATAAAGGAGAGTGGGCCACATTCAGGCTCTGTACTGTCTCTGGCTCCTCTGACCTGCTCAGTAGAAGAGGCCACTCACCACCTGAGCTGATACAGGAATGCAGGCTGGCTGTATGGATGAGGGGCTGCTTGTTCTAAAGTGAGGATCATGCAGCTGTTTGGGGGGTCATTGTGCTGGGGACAGGCAGGAAAGGCTTGGGAAGTATGTGCATTTAAACTTTGTGATGGTACCCACTAACTACAGTGCAGTTAAGGAATACATGACTGCTGCGTTTGTATGGTCCTAAGACAGTTTCACACTCGTCATCCTCGCCAGCCCCGGCTCAGGTTTCTATAGATGAATTCCCATAAAGCTCAGTCACTTCCCTCATGTTATTCAAAACGCTTTGAATGGCACTGTGAATAAAAATCATAAATGGCACTGTGAATAAAAATCAAACGCAATGATTTCTATAACATCTGGAACAAAGCACATTAAAGGGGGAATACCAAGGTGCATTTGTCATAGGTGTTTGAGTTTGTTTTCTGTTCCAAAGAGAGGAAGCAAGATTTTTCCTGTAGGGATTTTTCAGTTATCTGTTTCTCTGCTAATCTGGACACCTTGCAAAATAATTACAGCTGTGGATTTTGTTTTTGTAGGAGTTGGTTTTCTTTTTAGGTCTGATTAAGGTTTTGTCCTACAGTAATTTCACTTTGGGGAATTTGTTGTACAGACAGACCTGGTGTGAGAGATGATGGGTGTACCTGGCTCACCATTCCAGCATTGTCTGCAGAAGTGAAAAATTAGAAACAACTCAAAAGTTCATCAGTAGAGAACCAAGTTATGATACATCTACATGCTGGGAGGCAGCTGTGTGACAGAACAAAGGTGGTCTCTATCTGGAGAGATGGAAAGAGCTCTAAGGTATTTGTTTGCAAAAGCCAGGTGCAGGACAGAGGGGACAGTGGGCCAACTTCAGCTGTGAAGTCCTGTTTGTATTAAAGAATCTTTGGAAGAACACAGGAGAGTAGGTTGAGGAACAACAGCAACCAGGGAGTGAATAAACCCCTGACCTCTTAGCCTTCTGCTTTTGTATTTCACTCTTCTGAAGACAAATTTTCCCCTGGCACACCTCAGCTTCTCTGAGCTCCCCATGGAAGTGGCTCCTCCAGGACATGGTGGTGCCAGTGTGGCACAGACACACATTCTGAGCCTCTATCAATCATCGCAGTGGCCTTGAGAGAGAGCTGTTGTTACCCCCACTGTCCAGATGAAGACATGGAGGAGCAGCAGGCCCGATGAGCTGCTCTGAGTCCTGAGAGTCCTGGTTTTGAAGATCCTGGACCAGTCTGCCTGAGTAGCAAGCTCATTAGAGCATTGTATGAATGGGAAGCCAGCGATGCCTCACTCCTCATTTCGGTCTTTCTTCCTTTTCTTTCTTTCTTTCTTTCTTTCTTTCTTTCTTTCTTTCTTTCTTTCTTTCTTTCTTTCTTTCTGTCTGTCTGTCTGTCTGTCTGTCTGTCTGTCTCTCTTCTTTCTCTTTGTATAGGGTCTCACTAGGCAGCTAGACTCATAGTGATAACTCTGTTTTCAGCCTCTTCAGTGCTGGGATTACAGGCATGTATCATCACGCCTGGATTCAGTGGCCGGCACAGGGTTCTTGGGGGCAGGGCTGGCATGGCATGTAGTGCCAGGAACGGAAGCTCAGCCCCTGCACTTGCCTGCTTGCCTAAGTGGGCACTTAGTCTGCTGAGCTATCTTGCCAGCCCAAATGGTTTTGGGTCCCACCCTCCTACATACTTTTTCCTTTTCCTTTGAAAATGTATTTGGTACTAGGTCTGGTTTAGCACACCCTAAGGTGGGGCCAGTGTGGCATGTAGTGCCAAGGATCAAACTCAGGTCCCTGTGCTTGCCTAAGCAGATGTGCAGTACGCTGAGCTATCTCGCTGGCCCCTGGTTTTTTCTTTTTCTTGATGGCGCCTGGCCTGCTCTCCCACACTCTGTCCACCGGGTCCTCTGCCCTTTCCTGCCTCCTCTCTCTTCTCCCGAGCCATACCTGTGGCCACCTTTCCCTGCTTGCTTTCCGTTTTCTTGGAAGCGCTTTGACTTGCCGAGTGCTCTGGCCTACACAGACGCTCCTGCTCGCCTACCTGGCAGCCACGTCCACAGGACAGCTGGCTGGAATCTGACAGTCCAGTCAGCATGTCCCTGAGCCAGGCCCCGCTGTTCTGCTTGCTGTCTGGTTCCCGTTTTGTATCCCTATTGCAGTACCGCCACCAGCCCCTAACTCCCCATGCCTTGAACTCACAGCCTTAGAGGGAGTTGTGACCTGTGTTTGTCCCTCCCTTCTAAATTTTAGTGAGCACATTCCTGCTGCTGTCGCAAAGCTCTACTGCGCATGCCGTCTGGCCAGAGAGTGCTCTCCTCACTGACCAGGCTGCGCCCAGTCCTGTCCCTCTCCTCCCTAATGGATAATCCACACAGAGAGTGGCACTGGTGAGACCCACGTGAGGAAACCTTCCGGCGCTGAGGAGTGGCGTATTAATCAGCTTTCTGTTGCTGCGATGCAATGTTTGATGCCCATGAGTTCCAGGAGAGATACTTTAGTGGGCTCAGGGGTTCAGTCCCTGCTTGGCTGGCTCCAGGCTGAAATATCATGGGGGAAGCATACGTTGCGACAAAGCTCATCAGGCTGTGGTGGCTTCAGTGCAGCATGGAAATAGTGGCAGAGAGGAAAGGCTGAGGAGCATGCGCAGTACCCGAGGCCGCCTCGTGCCCCACCAGTCTTGCCCGGAGCATGTGTTACTAACCTAGCAGGAGTTTCTTCATTCAGTGAAGTTGGAAAATCAGGACTAATGGTCGCAAATGGCAAGGCCAAGAGCACAAGTTCTTATAATGCTGCCAATTCTCCTTAAATTATCCACTAATGGAGCCCCAGGGAGAGCACCTGCAAGGCTCTGCAATATATTGTTGTAATCAGATAAACTGATCTGAGGGTTCTAATGGAGAAACAAGTATACTAGAATATTCAGGAACATTCAGAAAAGGAGGAATGAAAAAGGAGAATGAACTATACCAGATTTGACATTTTTATAAAGTCATGGGCAATAACCTAGTGTAAGAAGAGCAATAAACAGAATAGAATCAAAAGTGACCTCAATACTTAGGAGGACTCAGTATTTGATAAAGGCTGAATAACTTTATTGGTGTGGAATAACCTTACAATTCAGTAAGTAAAGTGGGGACCTTGGGTAGCCATCTGGAAAATAATAAAGTTGTATTTCTCCTACCGCTTTCTACCAAAATAACTGCCAGATGGACCATTAAAAACCATCAAGGTTCTACGGGAAAAACTGAAAAAAAATCATAACAGTCTGAGTAGAGAAGGCCTTTCTAAGCATGATTAAATGCCAGAGCTATAAAACAGAAGATTATTAAATTTGAGCTTAAAACTAAATATTTTTGTGTGGTAGGTAGCATTAGGAGAAAAAGACAAAAAAAGATACCACAACCAAGAGAAAATATTTGTAATAAAGATATCAGATAAAAGTGTACATTTGTTAAAATACAGAGAACTTGTAGGAATCAACAGAAAAAGATCAATACATAAAAAGTGGCAAAAAAGGTGAACTAATAGCTAGCAAGGAAATACAAATGTAACTTGGAGATTCAAGGTCTTTCCTTATAGTTCAGACCAACCTTGAACTCACTATGTAACCCTGACTATCTTCAGCTTATGGTGATCCTTCTGTCTCAGCCTCCTGAGTGTTTGGAGTATGGGAGTGCACCACATGCCCGCCTAGAGCCTAAGATTTTTTGCTTTTAATTTATGTATTTGGTACAAGGTCTCACGATGCAGCTTGGACTCATAGCGATCCTCCTGTCTCAGCGTCCCCTTGCACTTTGATTATAGGTATGTGCCACTATGATCAGATTTGGCAACTAGCTGGGTGAGTCCAGGCCTTGGCCAGCACTGCAGGGGGTACCAGGGATCGAACCCAGGTCCTTGTGCTTGCTAAGCAAGCATTTAGACTGCTGAGCTCTCTTCCTGGCCCTAGAGCCAAAGATTTTTAGGTGTATTTTTGTCCACCTACTTTGGACAAATGTGAGAAAACAGGCATTCATGTCTTTTTAGGGATGGAAATAGGTACAACTTCTACAGAGGATATTTCAGAATATGTATAAAATCTAAAATATGTACCCTTTCATATATCAATTATACATTTGGGAAATTTTCTTACGATTGTCTTTGGGAGTGTGAGACAGGGTCATACTTATGAAATATGGCCTTGATTTCACTCTGCAGACCATGTTGGCTAAAGCTCCTCCTGCCTCAGCCTCCTGAGTACTGTGATTAATAGCTGTACTACCACGCCCATCTTACGATTATATTTAAACTTGTGTCCCACGAAATGTCAGGATATCAATTATGTCACTGACTATAGCCGAATCTGCTCACAAAGAGAGAAAATTTTAAAAGAAAGAAAAAGTAAAAACAGAGGACTGCTATAGCCTCCTTCAGTGTGAACTCCTTGTGGGTTCTTACCAGCCAGGGGATTTCTGGAGGCCACCCACAGCCATGCTTGGCTGCTCTCCGTCCTCCCTGCACTCTGGCCCACACTGTTTACCTGGTGCAGTCCTGTCTCAGTTACTTTTCTCTCCTTGTTCAAACAAAAAAAAGAGGATATAAATGAAGGACTATTTTGTGTCCGTATATACAAAATAATTAGGATAGATATACAGCTACTTTCTCTTAATTCAATGAGAAGAAAGATTTGTACTAATAGTGTTTGGACAATGGATATCATGTCTGCATCCTATACTATGAATAACCACTGTGAAGACAATAATATGCAATATATTAATTATCATAACTGTCCTACTAATCTGTTTTAAAACTATCTCATTGCTATTTGTTTCTCAATAAAATTAATAAAACAAAACCAAAACCAAACAAACAAAAAACCCCCCTCAATACCAGACACTCAAAGTTAAGAAGGAAAGGGTTATTTAGCTCCTGGTTTGTGGAAGTTTCAGTCCATAATCAGCTGGTTCCAAGGGAGAGTGGCATGTGGCACAGGAGCAACAGTTCCAGGGTGTGGGAGACAATGAAAGCCAAAAGAGCACAGGGATGGGGAGCAAGCCTCTTTCCCCCCTTGTATTATATGTCTGCTACCTGCCTGTGCCCGCGCAATCTGCAGGAGCCCTGCGCCATCCTGAATCACTTGGTTAATCTTCTAAACATCGCAAGTTGACACAGTGAGCTGCATGCTAGTGTGGTAGGGGGTGGGTCCTTTTGGCCCTAGGATGTAGAACTGCTGAGGTGCTTAGCTAAGGTTTTGGACTCCTCAGTGAGGAGCAACAGCTCTCTCTTCTGAATCTCTGCCCCATCACCTAGCAGGCTCCTCCGCAACACTCCTAACCTCTATCTGACAATGTCCTTGAACCCTGTCCTGGAGGGCTCCACCACCCCACTGACAACTGCGGGCTGCCAGCTGCTATCCCTTCCAGTGTGACCTTTGGCACCACATTTGGCAGGCATCCAGCCCAGCAGTGGTGCTGTGATGCTGATCTCTCTCTCTGATGTGAACTGCTTCTAAGCCACCTACACCACACACATGACACACAGTCTCTCCCCAGAATAAAGATGTTTTCATGATTTTTTCCTGATTATACAAGTATGTGTAGATAGCTTGCAAATGTGAAACCTTAGAGCTTATTCCATGCATGTGCATGAGTATGATGTGTGTATGGTGTGTGTGTGTGTGTGTGTGTGTGTGACAAAGAAAAAGGAAATAAACTGCCTGAAGCAGATTTCTCATGCAAGGTATACACATCTTAAAAATGCTGATACATATTGTTGAACTGGTCTCTGTGAAGAGGAATAATTCAATCAAGTACATTTATTGAAAACAGAGTCTGTGCCAAGAACTCTATGCTAGGTATTTGGGGTACAGACCAGGCAACCTTAGATGCAGCCCCATTTCGATGGCATCAGGTGTGATGCTCAGGAAAAATAGATGGCTCTGTTATGAAGACAGAGAGGATTTGACCCACTTGGGAGTTCAGTTCCTAGAGGAAGAGGCATTTCAGATAAGGCCTGAAGGTTAAGGAAGCATGAACCAGGCATGACTGTTAATCATTGCATGTTGAGTTGAATGTATTAAAAAATGCATAGTGGGTTAAAAAAGCACTGTTCTGGGCATGTCTATGAATGACTGACATGGAGGCCAGCAACCTGGGGAGGACCTGCCCATGAGTGAGTGGCACCCACCAATAGTGTTGTAGTCTGGATGGAATAAAAAGGGAAAGGAAGAACATGCCATTTGTTTTGGAGGAGCTGTAGTCTCTGCTTCACCTATGGACATCCGCCTCCAGTCTCTTCAGCCCTCCAAAGCAGACTTGCAGGAGCCACTCACCAGTGAGCTTCCAGGCCTTAGACATTGCACTGGTGCTGCAGCCCCAATCTCCCTGGTCTTGTGGCTTCCATCCCATTGGGTTGATAAGCTTGTGGATTATATGACCCTCCAGGGCCCAGGTGGCCTTTGTGAATCTTTCCATCTGTGTCCCTACAGACAGTCATGCAGGCTTTTCTACCTCTCGTGCTGTGCACTGCCTAATAGATCCCCTGGCATAGTTATATATATGGTTTCTGTGGATTCTGTCCATCTAGAGGAGCATTAGGCTACATGAGGCTGTCAGGGGAGGCCACAGTGCTTTGCCCACAGTGGTTAAGTGTGGCTGGATGGGGAGTTAAAGGAAGCTTGTCTGGAGGGAGTGGAGGTCAGAAGGCCTGTGGCTTGGGAGGCTGGAGACTCAGAAAGAGTCCCCACAGTGAGGACCCTCCATATGGACCCTCACGGTGAGGACTCTGCATGTGGAGCCCCTGAATAGTGAGGAGAGGTGTAAGCAGAGCTTACGGACAACATATGTATTTTGAAAAGATAACTGTGGCTGAATGGAGACAACGAATGGACAGAGGCAAGAATGAAAGCAGGTTAACAAGTAAGGCCATGACTGCAGTAGTGAAAATGACAAATGACAATGCTGCAGCCAGTCTGGTGTACAGCCTGGGTCAGGATGGTCAGGCACAAGGGTAGGACAGCATGTGGCTTTATGAGCTTACCCATCCGTACCACCATGGGGGTGGAGGCCAGTGATCCTTGCCACGGAGTGGAGAGTACACGAATGACAAATATTTATTTATAATACACAGTGAATCTGAATTTGATTGCATTTATAATCATTTTCCCTTCTTGATAATTATTGGGGTTGGGCATCTTTCATAGTTCATTGAGCATTTTCATTTCTATTCATTTCTTCTTTTGAATTCCTTGAATATATTCTTTGTCTAACTTTTTCTCGGGACACAAATGCTTTCTCTTTTCAGAATGTAGTCAAGGGCACACATTGCATCTCACTATAACATCTTTGCTCTATTCATTGATTGATGATGGTCTTGCAGGTGGATATCATCAGATTAGATGCACTAATAAACTGCTGGTATGCTGACGCAAGACAGAGCTTAATGGGAATCCAAGTGCAAAATCAAGCCAGATTTAAATCTGTTTTTTCTTAAATCAAACTAATAACCTATGATTTATGATGTATATTGCAAATATTGTGTTGCTGTCTGTCTCTCGTGTGCATATCTACCTTTGATATCATAATCAAGCCAGTCTTTTCCTTTAGCATTTCTAGCTCAGGTATGATGCTTAAAATCACTCCATCTTGAGGTTATAGTGAGCTGCCTATATTACTTTTACAGCCATACATTTTCAGGTCATGCTGAAGAAGATGCAAAACAGACATCTTTATTCTTCATTCTCTCCACTCTCAACCTTAGCAGATGGGGCAATAAACTCACTGCTGAGCCAGCACTTCTGATAGAAAACCAGCAGGGCAAAAATAGCTATGTCGGAGTGTTGCTGGCTACTGTGAACTGCTTTGACTTTGAACCTGACCTGATGGCTGACCAAGGGTTCCCTGCCTCAGCATGACTGGATTCTAAGTTCTCTGAAGGCAGGAACTGTGTCCATTTCATTTTGAGAGGTAAGCCTTGCCAGGCCCTCCATAACTGCCCACATAACATCACATTTCAGTGCATTGTTCTCATGGACTCTTGACAGAATGATGAAAACACAGATGTTCCGCAAGTTTTGTGAGGTAGGCTTTGGAAGCAAGAGCCCATCATAAATCATACAACAAGGCAGTCATGTTTCTACCCAGGGAGGAGTTCTGCCACTTTCTCTCCAAGGAGAGTAAAAAACCCACTCAGTGAAATACAGACCCTCTTGCGTGAAGGCTTAAGAAACACCACACACTTTCTCCTAACCTTCTTGGAGAATTTCACTATCATTCTGTGCCCCTTGATGCTTTCGTCAGAAAGCTTAGGGCCTGGGAGAGTCAGCAGCACCCTGGAAATCAACAGATTGGCTGGCAATCTTATTTGGATGCTTGACTTATGCAGTGACTTATCTAGGTGACCAAAAATTCCTTTTCTAATTCATCCTTGTTTTCATTCTACAGAGAGACCCTGGACCCCACTGGAAATCGACCACCATCTTATGGGCTATCTGGTCAAGGTAATTATAATAAGGACCCATCCTGAATCTTCACCAAAGGGCCTCATGATGGAGACAGCATTTTCTTAAGTGGTCCTTGAGCACAGGCCCAGAGGGTGATGTGGCATGAGCAGCTGCCCAGGGCGAGCTGAAAGGGTGGATTTCACCTTTCTGTGCTGCTTTTCAGACACTTCCAGGTCCATGAGATGTACAGCTTAGGCCAGAATCCATGGATCTTCACATGGGAAGTTCAGTTCTTCTCTGAGAAACTGGAGGAAGACATGGGTGCTGGTGGTGTCAGTATGGACCATTTGGTCCCAAGGAGCAAGTCATCTCTGCACAGTTGAGCAAACCCCATAACACTAGCAGCTTAGCTCCAGCTCCCCTAAGGCAGCCGGGGCTGGATCACAAGAGAAACCAGGGAACATTTGGGCCACCAGTGAGCACAGGAACACAGTGAACTACAAATTATTAGAGAGCTGATGAAGTGCCAGCTGCAGATTCCAGCCTCCTGGTGATGGGGTATGTGTCCCTCTTTTCTTCTCCTTTATTTCCTAATGTCCCACAGTGCTTCCTGAGTTCTCCTTGGCTTTAATATTCATATCTACTGAGTTCACTTAGGTGAGCCTAGCTCTTGTTGGCAAGCTAGCCTCAGGACAGGTACTTTTTCTCTTTATGCCTCAGTTTCCTTGTCTGATTAGAACTTCAGGTCCTCTGGCTAAAGTGGCCACACAGAGGTGTGCCCGCAATCTCAGGGACCGCAGTTTCCAGCCATCAGGACGCATCAAGCATACTCACTCTCTTGGCCCACAGAAGGCTAGGGAGAGTGCTTGAACATCAGAGGCCAGGAGGGGCCCACCTTTTGCGGGTTGCTGCAAGCTTTCGTCTCCCTGGCAGCCCTTCAGTGGTGAGTTACAGCTTCCGCTGACCTCTCTGCAGGGCGGGACACTAGGCAGACAGCAGCTGTGGGGCACAGGAGGTGCAGTCAGAGCCGGCAGCATCAAAGCTGCAGCTAGGTCAGTGGTGCGAGCACGGGTGTCCATCTGGAGGACCATAAAGAGAGAGAAAAGTAACATAAGGAAAATAATCCCAACTCCCAAAGCAAAGACAGATGTTTTAACTCAGGAAAAGAGTGTGACTAGATATCATTTGGAAATTTATTTTCCTAACAGCAAATAAATACTTAATTGGGTTACAGTAGTATGTGAGGTGTCTTGTATTTATGTCAAAATGAACCCAGAAAGGAAATGAAAGTTTTGTCCTCTCTCTGCTGCATTTCTTCTTTCCTTCCTTCATTTTCCTCTTTTCAATTCTAGACCACTGATCTGCCTTGGTCACCAACCTGTGAGGCTCAGGTGAGTTGGCCCAGGGACATGGAGGTTGCAGCCTCTAAGTGGGAGTGCTGGAGACTGAATGCCCTTCCCTCTGGCCCAGTCACTGACTCTCTGCAGCAGGTGAGCTTGCAGAGCTGGCCAGGGGAGGAGGACGTGAGGGTTATTAGCCTGTGCACATGCTTCCGTGCCAGGTGTGGCCTTGATTGTGGGCCTGGGCACAGGTACTCCTTTCAGTGGCAAAGCAAAGAGGGAGGAAATTTGAAGATCAGGCTACTGAAAGTCAAATGATCAGTCACACTTTCAGGGTGAGTGTGAGAGACTGAAAGACTGGAACAGTGCTGCTCAGGTGGACAGATACTATGCAGGGAGCTTCAGGGTAAAGAAGCACGGCCCAGACTCATCTCAGAGAAGACCATGGGGAAGAAGCAGACAGGGGAGCTTCCTTCTCCACCTCCCTGCCCTGGCCGGGGTGGGGAGGGCCATGGGGCGGCACGGGACCTGGCCAGGGGAGGTAGAAGTAGCTGCAGAATGAGAACACAGAACAGAATTGATGCTCTAAGTAGCCGAGAGCCACTGCCCATGTGTTTCATATGGCTTGGGCTAGGGCCCGACCCTGCCAGTATCTCCTCCCTGTGACAGCATCTTCACATGGAGTCCTCTTGTCTGTTTGCCCGGGCATCTCCTTGGGCTCAGGTGTCCTGAGGTGAGATGAAGAGGGTGGGAAGTGTGAACACACCTCACAAGCTGATCCTGGAGCAAGAAGTTGAGAAGACTCAGAGAGACACTTGCGACTGGGCAGGAGTTTCCAGAAGGTGCAAAAGAATGTTCCTTGGTTACCAAAGAGAAGGTTGGGGCAACATGAAAATTAGAAAAGTTTGCTCTTCCCCCCAAAATGTTCTGACTTTCCAGAACTGGGGACAGTGGGAGGCTCCAGAGGAGGGAATCAGGGAAGGTGTTACATGGAGAGAGGGTGTCTGGGCCTGGCTCTCATAGGAGAGGTGCCAGCTGCTCTCATAGCTCAGCCAAAATGGCCAGGTCTGGTCAGGTGGGGGCTGGGAAGCAACAGAAGGGCAGGCTCATGCAAACACTATGCTGTGTCCCCATCCATCTTATTCAGCTAACTTAGTACCATGAGATTTCTGGCTCCTTGCCCAGAGTCAGAAGGTCCACGAAAAGCAAGCATTTTCAGTCAGTTCAGGACCTGGAGTCAGTCATGTCAGTGCAACTTAAGACCTTAACGAAGGATCTCCAGAGAGGCTTCAGAATGTGACAAAAACAATGGGACAGGCATGCTTGAGCTGAGGAGGAGCTTTTCATGGAGGATTCATAGAAATGTGTCTTTCACTATGATAATTTGTTTTAAACTTAAACATTCCCCATATATTTTGGCCACACTGGCAGCAATCAAGAGATTCAGAGCTCTGGCAGGGGGACAGCTTGCCCCAGGTTACAGCAGCCAGCAGGGACAGCACACCGTGTTTCTTCTACTGTGCCTTAACATCCCTAATTGATTCTGTCTCCTTGTTCCTTCTTCAAGTTGCCTTTACTTCCTGGAAAGCCCCTGTTGTTTTGGGAGCCAGAGTCCCAATTTCTTCTGGCCACATCTCTTATCTTCATGGAGGTAGTGATCACTGGAGCAAATGTAGTACCAGGAACCTTTCGCACAGTCTTCCATTAAGACTGGTTAAAAAAGGAAAGAAAATTAGGTAAGATCACATTCTCTTATTTCTCTAAATCTATCATAAATCCAAAAATCTCTAATGAGCCAGAAAAATCTCTTTACAGAAATCATTATGTTGGAAATAAACCTTAGACACTGAGCAGTAATCAACAGGAAAAATAGAAGATGTAAGGTCTTCATGCTCAAGCAGTGATGGTATTATTGATCTGAATGATTAAGGTAGAGAAGAACCTGCGGACTGAAGCTGGAGTGGTGCTTGCTGCTCTTCGCTGGGAAACCTGGGGTCACTAAGGGTGGGGGTAATATGGTCAGTGCTTGGTGAGTTGTGCAGCGATTTACCAATTAAGGGATGCCTTGGTTCTAGGGGCTGGAATTTAAGTTTTGGTGATTTTTGTGTCTCAGAGTTATCTGGAATTGTTATCAAATATTGCACAAGCATCACGCTTCTGGTACTGCTCTTAAGAAAAGGATTCAGGGTGGGGGAGACCCACACATTTATCAATTGGGCAAGCGATCAATTAAACAGCCCTGCAGGCTGCACAATGTGATATAGAGCTGTAATCTCAGCATTCTGGGAGGCTGAGGCAGGAGGATTACAAGTTTGAACCCAGCGTGGGCACCTTTTTGGCTTAATGAGATTGTCTGGAGTGTTGCTCAGTCAAAGGTCCTGGGCTCAGCTCCCAGCACTGTAAACAAAACAAAACAGCCCTAGGGTTGCGTTGTGTCCTGTTCTTTCAAGATGAGCAGGAAAGGAGCCTTTCCTCAGAGTCAGCAGGGAGAAGGTGGCACTGACAGCCCTTTCCAGTGCCCAGCTTCAGGGCAAGGCACACAGCAGGGCTTCTTGGTGACACCCTCAGCTGCCTCTCTGCTCATTGCAGCTCCAAGAGGCTCAGGTGTCAATTGTTTTTTTTTTTTCCTTCTTTCTTTTTAAGCAAAATAATCACAACGAAGAATTGGTCCTTTGTGGTTGGGGGCCAGGGTGAGAGTGAAAATTTCCTGTGCCATTTGCCTGTGTCATTTGGAGATTCTACCCTGCCTGTCTCATTCCGCCCCACTGTCCAATTACATGGGCACTGCTGTCCCCATCGCGAGATCTCCACAAACAACCTAGACACGGAGGAATAAAGCCAAACACTACACAACATTAATGGAATATTTGCCTCAAATGAGATCTCTAAAGAGGCACTTTAAATGCAGAAGAGACCTGAGCATTAACATCAATGTTCCTGTAAGCAGAAAATAAAATCTACAAATAAACTTTTAGTGGAAGGTGTATCATTTCATTTCATTAATATTCATATGCTGCACTCACATGTGCAATTGCAGAGAACTTCATGAGACAATTTTGCTTGTGAAAAACAAGCCCTAGTGCAGCCCAATCAGCCTTGAAAGCATTGCCCACGCTGGGCACAGGTGTTTCCTGATGGCTGCCTAGGTGAGCTTTGGGGGCTGGAGATCGGAGTGGCATCTGACTCTTGCACTGGCTTTGTGTCCCCTATGACTCTGGAACAAAATAGAGCAATTTCTCCCATCTCTGTGTTGGAGGGCGGAGTTCCTTCTAGCAGTCCCCCTGTCCTCTGGTGGGGTGCATCTGTGGTCAGAATGCTGCTCCTCCAGCTCTGCAGAAAGGTGCCAAAGTGCCCCCCCCCACCTACCTGTTGTCTGGACTCACAGAACCAGCACTTCTGAGACCTTTAATTAGACTCCAGGAAGCTTCTCTCCTAGGCACAAGGGCTTTGACCACGTGTACCCTTTCTCTGGAACCAGAAGTCTCTGTTTTCTCGTACACAGGTGTGGCTTCATGAAGGATCATTGGATGAGAGAAAATGGTAGTGTTCACTTATTTGCATGGTGGCTGGCTGCTTAGAAACAGTGTATCTAATGAGCAGTTTTACAGAACTTTTACAACAGCACTCCTGTGCCACCCACGAGGCACCCAGAAGTGACTTCTGGATATGACAGTCCCCTGAGGCTTTTGGTGCTGTTTCTCCCACAGCATCTGCAAAGGTAGATGGAGGAGCATGAACTGCTACGCACGCGACCTGGTGGGGCTGAGGCAGCAGGAGAGACAGAGAGGAGAAGAAAACCAAGGAGAAATCAAGGGCTACTGCGAGATACAGATGGAAGGGAGAGATGCCACAGAAATTGGGGGGCTTAGGGGAGTCCCTAAGAATCACAGCAAGGAGCCCATGTGTGCTGGTCCAGACAGGCAGAGCTAGGTTTCATCTCCAGGCATGGGTGCTGAAGTCCCACCAGCTCCTGTGAGGTCAGCAGGAGGATCCAGTGATCCCTGTCCCCACGGAGATATGAAGCTTGCTCAGGCTAACAGCAGAAGGGCTGAATAGCACCCAGTCAGGTGGAAAGGCAGGCAAGAGGGAGCAGTGGGGAGTGTGTTGGCCAGCTCACCTTTGGTAATTGGGGAGCTCCAACTCCTGAGTCGCCTCTGGGAGGTGGATTCTGGGTAAGGGGCTGATCTCCCACTAGCAGTCAGACACTGCCCTCACCCTGTGCCCATTTGACATGTGCAGACCCCTCCCCTCCATGCTTCACTGGCCCTGACTTGTCCCTGGTCGAGCTCCTGGGGATTGCTTTGGTGTCCCTTTGCTCTCTCATGTAGCTGCTGGTAGGAGGGAATTCTTGAGTCTGGAATGGGAATCTGAAGTGCCATGGAGGGTAGAGAGGAGGTATGGGCCCCAGGACACCAAAACTGGCTAAGCAGAGGCCAAGTGTCACTCGCTTCTGCTCTTCCACTGCTGTCTCTGCCATTCTTGGGGCTCACAGTTGGTGCGCTTAGGTCGCCATTTGACCAGCTTTGCTGGCAGACCCTGTGGCTCCCAGCCCTTCACTTGCTCTGGTCTCTGCCACCATGGAGATAGAGGTGAAGGGCACACCATGACTTTGGAGTGTGGTACTGAGGCCCTCCCTCCATCGTCTTGTCTTTGGGAGCAAAGAGAAGGCTCAGCGAGAAGACCCCAGTCATGGTGCCACCTCGCGGGGCTATTCACCAGCTCCCTTCTGTAGGAATCCTGTTCCTTCCCAGTCATCATAACTGACTTTATTTTTTTACAAAAACAAATTTACTATGATGTGTCCATTCATCAGCAAGTAGTCACCGGGACCACACTCTCCTCAGAGCCTCGGGCACAGGACTGGGGTGGGGCTGGCACAGCAGGCCAGGGGTCAAACCCTGGTCACTGCATCTGCCTAAGCAGGCATGTGTTGTTCTTGCTGTGCATCTTACTGCAAACACACAACATGTGGTAATAAAGCACGCCAAGCACCATCCCTGCTCCTGGTGAAAGAGTGAAATGACCCAGACCCAGGAGTTTCAGTCCAGTTTAACTTCCTTTACATGAGAAATCCAAAGCATAATCTTTAAAAAACAACATAAAAAGAGACCTCAGGAAGTAGGGAGATAGGGCTCCTGAAAGTGGGAAGGGGACCTGGAGGTGGAGCACCCAAGGGGAAGAGAAACAAACGTCTAAGATTTGGTAAGGACGGGCAACTGCTCCAAGGTGAATGTGAACATTGTGCACTGTAAATGTGTACTAATAAATTTTTTAATAGGTAAATACATTCTCTGAAAAAAAATTGAGAGGAGAGCTGCGGCTGGCCCACACTCTTATCTTTGGATGGGAACTGAGCTATAGCAGAAGGCTTTATTGATTATCTTCCCTGTCTGTACCTTGATAATTTGTCTGGCTTTGCTTAGTGCCGTATCTGTTTCTTTTGAGCCCCAACCTTGAGTATGTATCCAAGCCTTACAAGTGAGGGAAGAGACTGTCCCTGTCCCACCCTGCCAGCCTCACTGTCCCCTGCTCCTAGGATCTTCTTGGTTTTAAGGAGAAAGCGCTCCAGAGGGTGGAGGAAGGAAGAGGAAGCCAAGGCAGGGTATGAGGTGGAGAGGAAGCACCTGTGCTCACCCAGAAGCTCTGGAGAGGTGCCTGGGCAGACAGCAGGCATCTAAGGGTCACTTTGGACCAGGCAGACTCTATCTAGGTCTTAACTATCCAGCAGAAAAGTATAAAAATGAGGTATACAACATGGGGCCATAATAATAAGTTGAGCTGTAAATGGCTACAGTTGACAACTTCTTCAGATAACTCACTATTATTGTGGAATGCTGGACTGTGTTGGATTGTGTCATGGAGTGCAGGCACCCAAGTTGGTTGAATGACAATGGAGTGTCCATCTTTGACAGGTGTAGACAAAGGAAGGGGTATAGAAAGGAAGAATCATGATATGTGTGTATGGACAGTACAGTTGGGATAGATAATGCTGTGCTTCCACATAATTCTATGAGAGGCAAGATTTGCACTAATGGTGGTTGGACAGGATATTATGTTGGTTTCTACTACAATGGACAACCACTAGGAAAATAACAAGGTAGAAAGTATTAATTACTGAATCTTTGATATAATTCAGGTATAAAAAATAAGATAAGTAAACAGCTACACTCTTAATTTACTGATAAGAGACATCTGCTATAATAATGTCTGTAAGTATAATGTCATGTATGCACCTTGTACGATACCAAAAACTTTATGAAAACAGTTTGCAATGTATTAATTTATCGAATCTGTCCTGTTAAGGTGTCTTAAAACTGTCTCAGTGATATTTGTACTTCAATAAAATTAAAAAAAAACCAGACTTTAAACCTTGAGACACAGGGGTGTTGGTGCTGAGAGAAACAGAAAGAGTAAATATGAAGGAGGTGGGATGCAAATGTGTTTGGGACAATGACACATCCTGTTGGAAGGGTGTGGGCCTGGATCAGAGCTGGGGCTCTGTGCTGTTTTGTTAATGAAGCCTGCAAGCTGATTAAGTGGTTCCCGACTTACGTCTTCCTTGTCTGCAGTGATACAAGGCTCTGGGAACATCCTGGTGGTTACTCAGTTGTCAGAAGGCCTTTAATCAGGAGATTTCTCCCTCCCAAACCAGAACTGTACCCACAGGCCTCTGATTTTGGCAGTGGTGTACCCTCAGGAAGGTGACATCAATTATTCACTGTCTGGAGAGGTAGAAATCACACTGCATCTGTAATGCAGTGTTTTCAGGGTCTCTGGAATGTGTGAGTGACAGGACATATGTGGATACATCAGAAAACCCCAAAGCTTGCAAATGTATTTATAGGATCTCAAACGTTCCAGGCCGGAGCTATACTCAAGTATGTCTTTGTGTCCTTTTGCTCCATTCTGCATCCTTCTCTTATAGACAGCATTCATCAAACAACAACCAGAAATATTAGGAGAGGGGCTGGGGAGATGACTCAGTGAAATAAGCACTTCTCTGGCAAGTGCAAAGGCCTGAGTTCAATCCCCAGTTCTGTCAAAAAAAAAAAAAAAAAAAAAAAAAAAGTAGAAGAATAGCACCTAAGAAGACAAGAAGGACCACCCTTGAGTAAAAGGGACAATTAGCCAGCCTAATGACCGCAATTGATTGCCAGCAATTCCTCCCTTTGTAACACTGTGTACTCGTCTGATTAAAATAAATACAGAAATATATTTTTTTCTCTTTCTTTTTTGGCAGAGCATGGTTGTTGGAGTTAGGAAATTACTTCTAAAAGCAAAAATGATTGCAATGTAAATCCGCGAGAATTGAAACCTATACATGTCCCTGAGTAAATAAGACCTTGCTCGATGAAGCAGAGATGAAGTAAGGAACCCTGACAAAATATTGGTTCAAAAACAAGCGAAATTTATTTTCTCAGTGTTTTGGAAGCAAAGCTGGGTACCATGGTGTTTTCAGGGCTATGTTCCTGCTCTGGTCTCTAGGGGAGCTCTGCCTTCATCTCACACAGGCCCGAGGCTCTAGCAGAGCTGTAGCTCATGGCCATAACTCTACTCTTGGCCTCTGCATCTTCAGGGTCATCTTCTCTGTACATCTCTATCTAAAATCTCCATATGTCTGTGAATGTAAGATCTTCCCTAAAACCAGGCTAATAGCTGAGATCCTTGGTTTAATTCCATCTGCAAAGAACCCAGTCCCAGATGAGGTCACCTCCACAGGTTCCAGGGATTAAGACATACGTGCATCCTTTCTACCCAACAATGAAGACACATTCTGGGATATATCCCTGGAGGTTTAGTGAGTCTTTGTTGTTGGACCTGGCATCAGAGACAGCAGAGAGCAGAGCTGGCCTGGATTTGGGGCAGGATGGCCAGACAACACCTGCAGTGAGTACTTGGTACAGAAGGAGGTACGTGCTTTCCTGGGCAGTGATTACCAATTCATTTTCCTAAGCACAGTGTAATCTGACTTTTTTTTTTTTTTTTAATGTCTTTGATTGTTGCAGGGTCTCAGCATACAGCTTGGACATGGGGTGATTCTCCTGCTTTCAGCCTTCCCAGCGCTGGGGATTATAAGAAGGCATCACCGTGCCTGGACTCTGGTTGGCTCAGCCTACCCTGGGGGAGGGGCTGGTGTGGCATGTGGTACCAAGGATCGAACCCGAGATCCCTGCGCGATTTCCTAAGCTTGCCTAAGCAGGCGCTTACTCTGCTGAGCTGTCTCACCAGCCCCTGTAATCTGACTTCTTATCAACAGTTTTTCTCGTAGTCTCCAAGGCAGGGAAAGGAGGCATTCCCAGAGACACCCACAGGACACATTTTTGGCTGCCATGATACCCTTTGTTCTTTCTTGTTTTTCTCCTCTTAAAAATAAGAAAACTTGAGCTGATTCAGTCAGTGCTCGAAGCTTTAAAATCTCTGAAACACTGGTGCTGTGGAATTAAAAGAAAACGACATTGTAAAGCAAGTCTTGCTAAGATCAGGGAGAGAAATCGCAGTAAATAGTATGCATCTGTGTGTTTAGAGTCATCCCAGGAAGGTCAGCATTCTGATGTGCTGTTTTGCTTCTTCACAGGGATGTTGTGTGGGAGAGTAGCCAAGGTCATTAAGTGTAAAGTCAGGTCCCTGAACAGCTACAGACAGGCTCTGCGCTCTCACTAGCTAAGGGCCACGTGCTCCTGCCCTGCTCCTTCAGGGTTGGGGAGGTGGTGGAGAAAGGGCAGGGGAAGCAGCAATTCATGGGATATGCTCACTTTTCTAGAGTAAACAACAAGAATGGAATCATGTCAGCATCATTTCCCAATTTCATTTTTAATTGACTAATTTACCTTTGATCAGTGAGGGAGAAATATGTGAATGAGGGCTAGCTCCGGCTGGAGAATCTGCACGATTACCCAGCACGTTGGTTCCGACCATTTCCCACCATGCACCTGAGATGCCGTTATTTATTAGCATAATGTGGTTACAGATCTATGTGCAGGGCTTGAGGGTGGAAATCAGAGCCCTATGATGATTTAGTGGAAAGTTACTGGAGCATTCATAAAGCTGTCAGGATTACAAGAGAAGCCACATTAAGCAAACGCCAGCACTAGTTGCTATTAAATGGATATTCAAGCCTCGTCAGCACTGTTATCCACAGAAAGCTGGTCTAATTTATAAGCTCCTGTACGCGGGATAATGGTAGCTGTGGATTCAAAGGAAAGTGTATCGTAAGAGTGACATTGGAAGAGTAATTGAGAGCTTTGAAGCATAAATCAGGAAGCAGGATTTTCCCGATTTGTTAATTGACTTACATCTTTAAAAAAGCATCATTGTTTAATAAATCACATTATTAAAAACAATCAAAGCAAGCACTAACTCAACTTTCTATCATTCACAAATGTGTGCCATTTTGATGTCAGGTGTGGTTGTGGTTTTAGCAGTAGTTGCAATGTGTACTAAACAGATGAACGATCTAGAAGGAATTCAGTTTTTGGTCAGTAGATGTTTAGCAAGTGGCCACTGCCTCCTGGGCATGTGCCAGTCAAGATCCAATCATTTCATAATCAGATATGTTTGTGATCAATGGTACTTGGGAAAGGAGATGCCCCTGCATATTCCTAGGCTCACCAGGCATCTCCCGTATCTCCTCCTATGGCTGTTTTCTGTTGTTGTGCTGGCCAAGGAATGCAGGCCTCAGTGTGCAGAGTGGCTGCTCTGAGCTGAAATTTTGCAGCTATTTCTACAGCTGCTTCCAGTGGTCTACAGCCTCAATGCCAGCAGGCTGGAGATCTATCTGGGTGTGATAGTGGCACCTCTGCCATGGTGCCCTGTGCCCTGGGATGGCCATGGATGTGGCCAGTGTCTGTAATGTGCTCTTTGTCCATAAGCTTAGCGCAGGCTGGCAGAGCCCGAGTGTTAGAGTGTGAAGCTGGTGTGTTCTTTCAGTTCTTGTTCTTAAGCATTGCTCTGTGGCCTTTCCCTGAAATCATGTCCCCACCCAGTGTCCTAGTCCCTATATAAATCTAAGGATGTTAAGTTAAAGATCTAAAATGTGCCTTCAAAATCTCACATATTTAGAAGTTGGGCCTTTGGAGGGTGACTAGATTGTGTGCTGCTACACTTATCAGGGGATTCATCCACTGGAAAGTTTCATCTCAGTTACTCTTCTCTTGTTGCTGGGACAAATACCTGACACCCAAAATGAAGGAAGGAAAGGTTTATCTAGCTCACAGTTACTGCAGGTTTCAGTCCATACTCAGCTGGCTCCAAGGCAGAGGGACACATGGCAGAGAGCAGCAGTTCATGGCTGTGGCAAAGAGCAGAGAGCAAATGGGAGGAGTAGCAGCAACAGTGGCCACAGAGAGAAGGTCTGTTTCCCTTATGTTGCATTCAAGTTATTGTCCCAGGCTGGGTGTAGGACTCACACCATAATCCCAATAGCTTTCATATGCACAATCCCAGTGGATTATGAGTTATTTACAAACTGAAGTCCTCTCAGTGACTGTATGAGTTTGGGGGACAGACACAAACCATAACAAGTTAATAGCTGAATGTTAGCAGGTGGGGCCTGCCTGGAGGTGGATCATGGTTGCGTGTGCATGGCCTGCTAGGGTCTATTCCTGCCCCAGTTCTTCCGTCTCTGCTTCCTGGGTGCCAGGTATTGAGCCGCTGCCCTAGGCCAGCCCTTTCCACCATGCCATCACTGCCTTGGAGCCAGCAGAGCCTGGCCTGAAACACCATACCTGGGAGCCAACCAAGCCTCTCCTCCTTTAAGTTGTGGGTATCAGATAATTTGTCCCAGTGAGCAGGAAGGCTGACTAATTCAAATGACATCGGTTCTGTAAGGAAAGAGGAGACTCATTCCTGTGCTCTCTGTGGGCTCCTGAGCTTGGTTCCAACAGGGAAAAAACACCCGTATTACACATGTGCATCTCTGAAGATAAAATTGTCTATTAAAATCTGGGGCAACATGGCCTTAAGGATGTGTGAGCCATTAAGCCTAAGCTTAAAGACACAGTTCATGGCAGAGCATCTGGGGCTCCATGGAAATAAGCAGGAAAAGGCACAGGGAACCAATAACAAATACATTTTCCTATGACTCTTGTACTTGGGAATGAGGTTGAAATTAGGGTACAACAATTAGACACAGGGGTGTTTGTGTCCAAGATAAAATTAAATTGACAAAGAACTGAATGAGCCCTGCCAGGTTTTCATCAAAGGCAATTATAATTGGCATGCTTTCCGTCCTCAGGGTATAAGTATTGAACTCTTGCTCTGATGTAAATACAGCACATGGCACGGGAGACCCAGCAGTGGGGAGACCCTCTTCCTGCTAGAAGAGGTTTAGAATCTAAGACAAGGATCAGTGAAGTGTGGGCCATGGGCGAGTCCAGCTTCTTTTGTGTGTGGCAGCTGATGAGTTAAGAATGGCTTTTAAATGTTTAAATATTGGAGAAAAAAATCAAGAGAATGATTTTCCTGACATAAAAGTGGTATGAAATTCCAGTTTTAGTGTTCATAAGTACAGCAGTGTGGGAACACGGCCAAGCTCCGTCCTTTATGTATTATTGTCTATGGCTGCTTCTGAGTTACAGCAATAAGGCTGAGTTGGGAACAGATTGTATCAGCCACAAAGTCCAAAATATTTATGCACTGCTGATCCGGGAGAGGACTGATGCAATCCCATGAGGCAAGCAAGGAGGTGAAGACGCAGCCTGGCACATAGGAGGGGTAGAAAAGAAGCACAATTTTAAGGGTCCTTAGGTCACTAGAACTGTGGTACGACCAACATAGGAGATGTTTTCATTTTATTTATGTATTTTCTCATTAGCACCTAAACAAGAAGCCAAAGGAATAAGGCAAAGAAACATGTTATTATACTTCTGGCTTAACTCTCCTACATTATACTTACTTTACTATATTTCAGCTTTCTTGTGGTTTATGCACACAGCCATAAATTTTTCTTTATTACCAGTCTTCTTCTATGTATTATTAAAGATTATTTCTTCAAGACGTGCTACATAGGATGGAGTTTAAAAAGTAAAGTTTCTTTAATTTTTTAAAGTTGTCTGAATGCTGTGGTGTGGGGCAGTTTGGCAGGCCTGGGGCCAGGGTTGGGTGCACAAGGCAAGGGCCCCAGGGAGGACTCGTGAAAGGGGGTGCTCTGCGAGGCTTTTCCTCCCTGCATAGAAGGGGCAAACTTGTGGGACCATTGGGGCACAGCTGTACTCTGGAGTCCTCCACGTGTGGCTGGTCTACTTCAGGTGCAATTTCATTTATTTATTTATTTTTCTATTTTGGGGAAGGGTCTACAGGGTGATCAGGGTGTCACTGCTAGATCAGACTCATAGTGATCTGCCTGTTTACAGCCTCCCAAGAGCTGGGATTATAGGCGTGCGCCATGCCCCATCTCAATCACTGTCTCGGCGTGCTCTGGGGGCAGGCCCTGCACAGCAGGCCCCAGGGATCAAACCCCGGGCTGCTTCACCTGCTAGGAGGTGCTTTAATCCACTGAGCTATTTGGCTGACCCTTATAGGTGCATTTTAAACTAGGGCCTCATCATTACATAACTCTGGATTGCTGAGCCAAATAAGGGTTATGATTCTTGCCCTTGTGCTGTTCTTTCTCTGTGAGAAGGGTATACCCCTGACCTGGTGGGATATGAGGACACAGCCAGTGGTCTGCTTGGACCCTAGAGGAGGCAGGGCCACAGTTGGCCACCCTTAGAATATCTGGGTCTGAATGCTGGCTCTGTGATAGAGCAGCTCTGTGACTTGGGGAAATTTACTTGGCTTCCACACTTCAGTGATTTTTGAATGAGGAACATAATAGCAGCTATCTCATAGGTTTATTGGGAGGATTAAACACATTAATTCATGAAAACCACTTAGCCTGCTTAAGCATAGGTGAATACTTAGCCTTAAGCATAGGTGTTGTTGACGATGATGGGCATGATTCCCCCCACTGCTTTCCTCTTTTGGAAATAGTTGAGCCAACTCTATATACTGGTTTAGGGATCATTGTAAAGGGAATCTTTCTGTTCTGTCTCTCTGTCTGCCTCTCTCCCTCCCTCCCTCTCTTCTTCCCTCCCTCTCCTTGAGGTCCTCCTCTCAGTTCTAGTTTTCGCCACTGTCTATTTTCTTTTCTTTCTTTATGCTTACACCTTCTTATTCCTGACCACAAGGATCTAGCCTGTGGGATCCAGCACTAACTTTTAGTAGCAGTGGACAGGCTACCCAGGAGGGTGATGAGCGCTCTTGTAACGATCCTGTGGTGACCCAGTTTTCAGTGTTCAGTTACACACAATGGCCTCTTTCAGTTTCCTTGCAGCAGAAATGGTGACCACTGAGTATTTGTTGGGCTGAACTGAATTCTATTCTTGCTTTGATGATTAACGAAGATCTCATTCTTACAAATTTATTGCTGCTTTAAATTAGCCATCCGTTCATGTGGGAACTGGACAGGTATCCCTTTATTTATGTTTAACTATTTGGTATCTTCCCCCTGACAGCCTTGCTCTGGCAAACAGTTTTGAATCTTTGCTCCTGATTTATACAAGATATGCAATGATTCTCTAGACAGATGGATACTTACCCACGATTTTGGGCTTTAAATGTATCCTTACTTGTCTTCCTACTTTTTTGAAACTCATTTGTTGCTAATCAGCTTCCCACTCCCTCACCCTCAGCTGCTTACCTTAGCTTCAGAGATGCTAGCCAAAGGTTGATTTTGGATTGTGAGAATGGGAGAGACTTTTGGTCACCTAGATGTGTGCAATACATGGTCCTATGTACAGCCCCCAGGGAAACAAATATGTTTTATCTCACAGTTTCAGTAGACCAGGAAACAGGAAGTGGGTCAGTCAAGGTTTTAGGCCTTAGAATCTCTCAAAATGCTGTGATAAAGATGATGGCTAAGGAAGTCTTCTGAGATTGTAGAGGCCCTTTCTCAGGGTCACCTCTATGGGTATTGGTCTGAGAAGTTAGTTTCTTCCCATGTTGCCCTCTCCAGAGACCGTTCATACTGAACAGCTAGCTTCTTTCAGGTGAGCAAGAGAAAGCCCATGGGAGAAGTGAGAGCTTTTATAGCCTAGAGTTGGAGAGGGCGTATAGTAGTTTCTATGTGGTATTGGCCATGTAGATCAATGCTATGTTCATGTCAGGGAAGACTACCCAAGAGTCTGAGCAGCAGAATGTGGTCTTTGGCTGCCATTTTGGAAGCAGACCATGTGCCTGCCCTCAGGTGTCTGATTATTCATGTTACTCCCATGAATAGAGCATGTTCTCCCCTGCTCAGCCTTTTCATGTTCACCTCAGAGCTTTACCTCATTAAAACATTAGTTTGAAATTCAGAATCTTGTTATCTAAGTCCAATCCAGGAGAAAGTGAGGTTCCTTGGGTGTTATTCTTCCTCAACCACAATTTCTTTTTACTTATGAAATGAAACAAGCAAGTCTCTACCTGCTCCCCGCCTCCAGCCTCAGCTAATAAATATAAAATCATTGCTACAAACTTCCCTGTTCACTAGGTTGGAAATGAGAGGTTGCTGGTATTTCAAAAATACCAATATTGAAATCCAGCTGGGTGAGTTTAAAATATTCCTTCACTATGTATCAAGGCCTGACAATAATTCTCTGTGGAGGGACTTTTGTTTCCTATAATGGTTAATCCCAAGTGTCAACTTTATTGGGTTGATCAACATCTGGGGAATTGGTCAAATACCCTCTGGATGCTGATGAGGCCCTTCCCAGAGAGGACTCGTATGTAGGGTGACAAATCAAGATGGGAGACACATCCCAAGTAGGGGTGGTGTCATCTAACAAGCTGGGTCCTTGGAACAAGACAGTAAGAGGAAGCCACACGTGCATCCTTTCATCACCTTCCTGACTGCCATGAGGTGCAAAGCTTTGCCCCAGGTTGGGTCCTTGGAACAAGACAGTAAGAGGAAGCCACACGTGCATCCTTTCATCACCTTCCTGACTGCCATGAGGTGCAAAGCTTTGCCCCAGGTTCTTCTCCATCATGATGTTCAACACGCCTCAGGCCCAAGGTGGCCCATGTACCAGGGGCTGAGACCTGTGACAGCATGAGCCATGAAGTGGGTGTCTCTCCTGGTTGATACTATTTCTCAGGTATGTTGCATTATGTTCAGATAACAAGTGCTGGAAAGCCCATCAGCACAGTGCCTGTCTCTGAATCATGTCTTTTTTGTTTTTCTGGATAAGCTTTTTGTTTCAGAATAATGTCAGATTTACAAAGCCTTGTGTCATCTGTTCAGCCTCTCCAAGTCTCAGTTTCCTCATCTTTATTTTGCACAGAATCCTCTAATATGCTTCACCCATTCTGTCACCTCCGTGGTTCCTTTCCTGCCACTCTGTGCTGAGTATGGGGTTAGGGTCCCCTGCCTTCACATCTCATGGCATCTTGCCATACAAATGATCCCAGTAGACTGGCTGGATTTGTTTCCTCATCTCTTGTCTGTTATTGTTCAGCACTTGGAGTACTGGTATTGAAACCAGTGTGTTCAGGAGAGAGGGCATGTGATAGATGGATAGGGTCTGAGTGTACCCCCCTCCCCCAGGGTCTTTGTGTTGAAATTTAATTCCCATCATGAGGCTGTTTCCATCTTGTGAGTATGGTGTTTAGAGGTGGGGCTAAGAGGTGGGGTTACTGGAGGTTTATCAGGATTAGATAACATCATTAGATAAGGTCTTTAGGGTGGAGCTTCCATGGTTGAATCTTAGTGGCTTCATGAGAAGACTGGCACATGTCAGAATATACATACACAAATATTGACCCGGTTTCTGCTATATGGTACACTACACCTCCTCAACACTGGTCCACAGAGCCCACACAACTCGTTGACCTGACCCCCAGAACCATGGGCCGAAGTAAATCCCCTTTCTTCACAAAGTAGCTCACATCAGACACTGTGTTATAAGCAAAGGCAAAGTGTGTATCTATGGGTTTCCTTAGCAAATTAAACATGCTAAAAACTAATTTTAGTTTTTTTAAAGAACATGCAGTCAGTGTATAAGTTCATGTAACTGCCCACATAATCAGGGTACCCAATGATTTCTTTATCCCATAGAATGTTCCTGCTCTTCCTTTCTTAAAATTTCTACATCCGGGCAATTGCCAGTCTTTTCTCTGTTCCCCACACTTGGGTCTTCTTGAACATCATGTAAGTGAAGTAATCAAGTCTTCTAACTCAACATGAAGCTTTCTTCTGACTGGTGCTTTCAAGATCTAGGAATACCAAATATAAAATACATCTTTTCATATTTAAAAACAGCAGCAGCGACAGCAGTCATGTGCTTTCTACAGAAACTCATTGAACATGTGATATTGATCATTGTGATGGGCCCAGGGATACCTTATTTAAGCAGCCAAGGTTGCTGTGCTTACCATGAGCTAAGAGAGGAGGTAATTTGGCCTTGAAAATGGTGTTTCTTTTTCGAGGTCACAAAACAACTAAACAGTGGCATCTGGATACAGAGCTTAGCTGGGGCACCAAACCTCATGTCTCAGTTGCTAAGTTATTCTGGTTACTTTTCCTCTGAGCCAGGAACTGGCAGATTTTTTTGGAGGGGGGTAGGGTGGGTAAAATGCCAGACAATAAATTAGATTGTGCAGGATGTAAGGTTCTTGCACAGCCATTCTACTGTGCCTATAACAGAAAATCATCTGCAGGTACTATATAAATGAGTGAATATAATATTCTCATAAAACTTTCCTAAGAAGACGATGATGGGTTGGGTTAAAATTTAGGGATGCCATTTGCCAATTTCTGCTCTACATTGTAAATAGATTCAACTTCTGCTTTCAGGAGGCTGTGTTTGTCGCATTCTTGTTCCAGGTCAACAGAGGTAGGGGTGAAAATAAATACACCTTTGCAGTAAATACAGATTTTTAAATCATTCTTATGCTCTGCTTAAGACACATTTACCTGATAAGAACTTTTCAGCTTGTTTTTCTTGTCTTCACAGTGCCTCAAATAAAAGCATGACGCAAAGCCAGAAGAAAGGGCAACTTGCAAGGCTCTGCCTCATGGAGTAAGGAAAGAGAAATGCAGAAGGAAATCTCCATTCGCTAAGCAGCCAACTTGCTGCATCGTGGGACTCGGAAGTTTATCTAGTATGCGTCAGCACACACTTCCTGTCTATCTGATCCCTGAAGGAATTATTTAGGCCTCTTGGACTTTGCCAGGACTTGGAACTCTCAGCCCTTGAGAATACTTTTTCCATGTCTTCCTTGGAGATAGCCTAAGTAGATCATCTCCTAACATAAAAATGTCCTCCCCTGCATCCTCCCTTCCTGTCTGCCTGTGAACGCAGTGAGCTCAGATGTCTGTGTGATTTCTTTCCATTGTCTGGTTTTAGCCTTTGAAACCTCACAAACACACAGTAAACACGATTTCTTTGATGAGTAGTCAAGGATTGTGAACTCATTTTGGAACTCAGAAAAGAAAAATGCCACATCTCACTAATAATATCAATGACAAGTATGAAATAATAAACTTAAAAAATATTTAGGACTGAAGGGAAGAAAACATCAAACTACTCTTGAGAAGAAAAAAATAAAAGTGAGTGGAGAAGTGTACAATGCAGACCACGTTGTAAGAATGCTGACCTTGTCCAGTGTGTCACGAGCTTAGTGTGAGTCTCATCCAAATGCCAGTATTTTTGCTTTTCAGATGGGGAGTGCTGCAGGTTGAGAGTTGCAGGAAGCTGGCTGCGTCTAGAGGCAGCCTGCAGGGTGTTTGCTTGGCAGTACTGGTGCTGGGATCAGCAGGGTGAGGGGAGGGGCACAGCAGAGGAAGGAGGGAACTGGACAATGTTCCTATCTGCGGAGGTCATCTGCAATAACAAACACAGTTGAATACTTCATACAACACTAACAAAGCAGAGTGGTGTGACGCACTCTCCTCGTGTGACACTGCAGTACATTATGAAGCTGCCTATAATCATTAAAGGTGCAATTTCCCAGCAGAGGGATAGACAGACTGATCAACTGGAAAGAAACACAAGACTAGGCTCAGACCCTTCTACAAGAGGTGTAGTGTGTCTTAGTCACGTAGAAAATGAATGATTACTCAATAGTAAAGTTAGGTAAAAGCGAAGTTAGAGGCCAGGGAGACAGCTCAGTGGCACAAGTGCCTGCCTGGCAAGTACAAGGTCCTGAGTTTGCTCCCTGGTACAGAAAAAAAAAAAAAAAAAAAAAAAAGTGAAGTTAGATTCCCTAACTCATAACTCGTACTAAAGTTAATTGCAGGGGCCTTGGATTTAGCTTGATGGTACAGTGCCTGCCTGGCAACGGTGAGGTCCTGAGTTTGATTTCTGGTACTCCTTCTCAAATAAATCAGTAATGTTAATTGCAGGTGAGCTGAAAATGGTAACATGAAAAGGAAAACTTCCTAGTACTGGAAAAAAAACCCTTCTGGTCATGGGAACTGAGATGAACTTTCTAAGTAAGATCTCAGAGACAGAATGTAGTTTTTAAAAATTAACTTCAAATGAGTTAGCATTTTAGAATAGCATCAAACCTACCATAATTCCTACAACTAGTGTTGAGTTAGCGTGTTCCAGACACTGCACTCAGGACTTGACATGTTTGTTATCTGTTCCTGCTTAGTTGTAGAGAGTTGCTCAAAAGCCTCACAGGTTGTGCAGTGGAGCTTCTAGAAGGTGACTGGACACCAGGCATGATGTGCATTAGTGGACTGAGCTCCAGAAGAGCTCAGAGCTGAATGTACCATTAGGAGATGGCAGGCAGATGGACTGGCAGAGGAGACTGGGTATGGGGCGGGGAGGGGAGCATCTCCTCTGCCCTCCGTTTCCTGCCTGCTTCCAGTCATGAGCTACTTTCTTCACCAGAAGCCTCCACCATGCTCCTTGTGCCTTGAAGCCTGCTGAGCATGGACTGAACCTTCTAAAACTGTAAGCCAAAATAGGCATCTCCTCCTTTACACGGTGGGTGTCAGGTGCTATGTCTCCTGAAGGAAAAGTGATGAAGGCAACATCTGATGCCAAGACTGAGCTACTATTCAGATCCCTCGTTTGTAGATGAAGAAGCAAAGAACTAGAAAGGGCAAAAACTTTTGCTAAATTCACAAAACAAGAACACAGAAAAGCCGAGACTGGAACTCAGCCTTTGCAGATCTCCTGTGCAATCACCATAGTAAGAGACAATGCCAAACCAGGAAAGTGCCCATGCTATTGTTTCAGAAGGTGGGGGTACTATTGTTATGGGGGTGGGGTGCTATTGTTACAGGGGTCGGGTACTGAGGGGTTTAACTGTAACCAAGGGGGAAATAGATCATTAAATAAAGAACTTAGTAAGATGAGCTGTTTTCCAACTTCCTCAGGCTAAGAGCAGGGACCATATCCTGACTCTGGACCCAGTGATGACTCAGCAATTTATGGGAGCTTTGGGGGGCAATACACACGCGTATTTCATGGCTTTTATTTTATCCCTTATATAATTGGACCTTTATTTTTGCGGAACCGGGGATTGAACTCAGGCCCTTGTGCTTGCGAAGGAAGCGCTTATTCCACTGAGCCATCTCCCTGGCCCCTCCCTCATATAATTGGGTAGAATGCTTGGGGTGAGGGAGGGTAACTCCCCCAATATTGTCAAATTATGAGTAGAATGATTATTCCATCTAAGTGAGCTTTCTTTGTACTTTTTGCAGCAGCAAGGAGAAGGAATTCAGATTGGCCAGTTATAGGCCTTTGGTAAGGGGCCACCTTCCACTTCATAGCATGACCAATGGCAAAAGGTTCCAGAAAGATCTAGGAGACATCAATTTTAAATGTCTGAGCGCGCAAACAGCAAAGTCAGGTGACAGAGAGAAATGGCGATCCAGAGCGTGGCCGGATGTGCTTCCACTTCTTCATCTCAGCAGGGAGGGAAAGAAAGAATTCAAGTAATGGGAAAGCATTGTTCCTGTGACCTTCAGCAAGCTTAAGAGTGGGGAGGGTGGGCTAGAGTGTCAGGAATGTGGGGAACAGCCACTCACAACAGCTGGGCTGAGCTGCAGGAACAAGTTCTCCAGAGTTATTTGGCAATAGTTTTCAAAAGCTTTGATCCAATAGTAAGGCTGCTGCTAAACATAAACATCTAAAGACAACATGTATGTATGAAGGTGCGTGTGTGTGTGTGTGTGTGTGTGTGTGTGCATGTGTGTGTGTGTGTTTCTCTGCAATGTCAATAGGACTTTATTTTAAAAAGAATATATTTCAACTACTACCTTCACATTAAGTCCAAATCAACCTAGAAAGTTGTGGGATTTTTTATTGAGTGAAGAAAGATATGTATGGTGTCAGATTTTGGCAGCCACAGATATAATCTGGACGGATATATTCTAAAATGTCACTTTAGGAGGTAGGTGAATGGAAGAACTTTCTTTCTTTTGCTAGCCCTTATGTTCTAACTTTTCTAGCATGAATATGGATGACTCACAATGAAATGCCCATTTTGATACTTTTGATAGAGTTTTGGGTAGATTTTCTGAATTCTGGAGCCTCTTGGAAATAGGCATCTGCCCGCCAGTTCCTAGCCTACATGCGGGCACTTCCAGTGTCTATAAAATGTATTTCAACTTAGCTCATTTTCTCGTTTTTGACCAAGTTCCTTCTGCACATGACCCCTTTGTGGGTGTTTGCGCCATGTACCTAGCAAACTTGCAGCCGTGTTGTTTGGTAAGTAAAGCAGTCAGAGAACAAAGCCACCAAAGTGATTGGAGTAGGTGTGGGTCAGAATGAATGAGGCTGCAGGAAGCGCATTGGGACTGTTTTTTTAAGATCTTTCCTTTTTCCCAGCCTTTTGTATTGAAGGAATATTGAGAGCTCAAGTGGTAGAGGAAACCTTCCAGGTTGCCAGGTTTTTAAAATGCAGGTCTCGAATGCCCTAGACTGTTTCCTCTGTAAGACTGGAACAGAATTTGGTACAAAGAGCAAGCAGACTCTGGGCTTTGTCCCTCGGGTCCCTTTCCTCTCCAAGGGTCCTGCGTCCTTTCCCTCCTCCTCTGGCCAGCCCACCCCTGCCTGCCCTCTGCTCCTTTCTTCCTGTGCACTCTCTGCACTGCCAGAAACCATAGATTTGAACAGCTTCCCACAGAAAATGGAGTCAGCTAAGGAAGAGAAGAGAAAATGTGAAAGGGGCCAGTGTAGTGGGACTGACACCTCTGGAGCTACGCTGAGTGTTCGCTTGTGTGTGCAGCTGTTTCCTTCATTCTGCATATCTGTTATCCTCCTTTATAGTGAACCCCATCATGCCCGCATGGGGGACCTACCTGGGTAGATAGAGGAGGGCAGATGGAGGTGCAGGTGATAGCATTGCCATGGACACCAGGTGTAGTAATGAGTGAGAGGTGACCTCAAGGCAAACACTCTGAGATGCATGATAGTTGCACCTGTTGCTGTGCTTTTCCAATTCACGAGTTCTTTCATTCACTTACTTATCCAGTCCTCAAGACATGAGCACTGTTCCTATGTGTGACACACACTGGTCCAGCTTAAAAAGATAGAAGGATAAGTCTACTTCTACCCTTTGAGAAACTCACATTTAAAATGCAGGTCTCGAATGTGAACGTTCATGAGAATTACTCAGAGATTTGTCTGACCACAGGTTTCTGGGCCCCATCTCAGACTTCCAAATGGCCAAGAAAAAGAGGGCTCAGAAACCTGTATTTAAATCAAATTTGCCAAATAATTCACAACTGGTAGTGCATTGGGGCTTATGCAAGGAGATGAGGATAATCAAGAACCTGCCGGAGGGGCCCCAGCACCAGGTCATGAATGGGGTCCTGCTTTCTACTGCACTATAGCCAGTTGCTCAAAATGTAATCACTTACAGCAGTAGCGATTTGCTACTCTGCACAGTTCTGATGTGCTCAGGTTCTCCTATTCCATGTGGCACTGCTGAGGTTACCCTGGTGGCCGCATTCAGTGGGTGGTCCAGGGACTTTGTCCTGACCCAAGTGTCCTCCTACAACTGCCTCCCCCTTTTCGTTGACCTCTCTGACAGTGTCTGCACCACCTGGCATCTCACTTCCAAGAACCAAAGAGCCAAAGACTGGATTCTTTCAAGGCGTAGGCTCAGAACCACCCTTCTGATCCCTCTACACTTCTATCAAAGCCAGGCCTGGGGCCAGACCAGGGTCACAAGGAGGAGGAACAGCCCCATCTGTTGTGGAGAAGAACAGGAAAGCATTTGTGACTTCCTTTAATCCACAGAATGAAAAACAAAATCCATGCAAGTTTTTGTGCTGAGTTATAAGGTCTCCACTCTGACCATCTCTGATGTCCTCTGGCCAGGGATATAAGAGCTGGCCTTAGAAATCTGTCAGCTTAGACCTGGACCCTGGCTAGTTATCTGCATGGCTACAAAAGGACAATAAAATTTAATAGCAATGGGCTGTAAACATGAGAGGCATCAGTCGACCATGACTATATTAAAAAAGAGCTAATTCTGGCTAACCAACAAACAGGGCTAGAGCCTTCAGATCAGAGGAAGGTAAGCGATTGAGTTGTTCTAGAATGGAAAAGCACAGTAGAGCCATGCTTGGGATACTGTTGTAGATTTGTTTGTGTAGGTGAGAGTCAGAGTTGTTGTAGCTAGGAATGGAAACTAGCTCTTTCAGGGCTGTGTGCTATGGCCTGGGCTTGATTAGGGAACAAGATCATCCTGTGTTCTGGGAAGTGAGGATGTTGGAGGAGTGGAGAAGGCACAGCAGAGAACCAGGCACCTCTCAGCTGCAGAGAGCCCAGACTCAGGAGGGAATCCCAGCCAGGTCTCAATCTTCCCTTTGATATTCACGTTGTCCAACATAAATCAAGGTCTTTGCTAAGGCACCAGGCCAGGCCTGATGTAGCCACACAACCCAACTGCATCTTGCAAGTTATCTTCCAGTTCTGCTGCACCCCATGATGTGGCCTTCCCACACTCTCGAGTGGGCTGCCTCTGGGCCTTTGCACTTGCCTTCTGCCCTGCCCAGGGTGTACATCCTGAGGGCTCTGCTCAACTTGCCTCTGAGAGTCTTTTGGTCTCTGCCGGTCTTCAGTCCATGAGTTGTCCTAAGCCCCCCGTCCTCTACTGCCTGTTCCTGTCACCTCCTGAGCTTTTTCCAAGCACCTGTCAACATGTGTCACATCATTCATTCCCCATTCATGTGCTTGCTGTCTCTCTTCTCCTTAGCACCTTGGCTTCATGAATCCATATTTTCTCTATGTTTGTGGCAGCACCTGGCACACACACAGTGTACCACTCAAGAGGGATTTCTTGCATAAGCAATCAAATCTCCTTGTGAGACTCAGAGACTCAAATACAATGCCCAGATCATAGTAGCCTTCCTAGGAAGGTTTGTTGACTCCCTTTACTTTAAGTTTTTGAGACAGGCTCTTGTGATGTAGTAAGGGCTAGTTTTGAACTCAGCAGTGATCCTCCTACATCTGCCTCCTGGGTGTGGAATTTCAGGCATAGCTCATCATGTCCAGTTCAAGTGGAATTCCTGCCCAATGGGAAGCACAGTAGCCCTAACTCTCTGCTCTGCCTTTAACTTCTTTGTGACTTAGGCAAATATTTGGTTTCTCTATGTCTCATCTCACCCTTCATAAACTCAATATTTAATAATTATTGGTAGAAAAATGCTTTGGAAAGAAAATTCATGAAGGGTTTCCCTGCTGCTCGAGGTGAGAGTACTGTAACACATTGTCCATTCACTTCCTTGGGTCTTGCTGCTAGGGAGGGACTTTACTAACTGCTAAGGCAAGAGGAAGCAGGGGCCATTCTGGAACTTTCCAAGGGATAAAGGAGGCAGAGATGACAAAGTCTCAGACATTGGGACTCATGGGTTTTATCACCATTCAAGTGGATTGGAACATATATCAGAAACAGGCACAGATTTGTTAGGATTTTGAATTCCTCTTCTGGTAGAAGTTGTGTTTATTTTCTAAAGAGCTAATAAATGCAACAAAAATATGGCTTTGAGTGTCCAATAGCCCAGGCTAGAATTCAATTTCACCAAGTTGGCTCTGGTACCATACCACAGCCCCTTAAACTTTCTAAATTTCCAGTTTTATCTTCAGGATGTGGGGAATTTAGGAAGTCTCTACCTGGCTCAGCTGTGAAAAAGAAAAAAAAAAAAGGCAGAGATCTGGGTGTGGTGGTACCTACCTGTAATCTTAGCAGCTGGGAGGCTGCAGCAGGGGGATCATCATGAGTTTAAGGCCAACCTGGGTGTCATGGGGAGTTCAAGGTCAATCTGAAATACATAGAAAGACCTTGTCTTAAAGAAAAAAGAAAAAGATGAGAGAAACTATTTCATGAAAAGTGGCAGGGACGTATACATTCTTGATCATTAGTTTTAGAAGGGAAAGGAGAGAGTATTCATAGTATTGCCAGGTCCACTGTTTGTTAACATAAACCTCTGTGATAAAATGGGACAGCCATCTACACTGCAGGATTATCATCCCAACTGTGCCTTGGAAGTCATGTGATGATACATGTCAGGGAACATGGTAACTGGATAACTGTTGTCCAAACTTTAGCTGTTGCGGAATGTTAGGATTCAGCTACTGCCATGTAGGGACCAAGTTCCATGCCACCTACCCCCAGGTATGATGGCCCTTTGATCTATCTTTGGCCCTCCATAATCTTTAATCCCTCAGTTGCAGTCAGACCTGAGGGGACCAGGACTTCAGTCCCAGGTGCAGGATGCACATATGACTTTCTTGTGCTGGGATTCAAGGGACCCTGGTAGTCATGACAGAGTGGCATACTTTAAGAGCTTCCACTGCAGTCCCAGCTGAAGGTCATCAAAACAGTCAACAAAGAGGTTTGTCAGACTGCCCTCCCCAAGGCCTTGGTGAATGAGACTTAACTGATGGAGTCTGATTTATATGACCTCGTGAGATCCAGCTCATTAAGAGTCTGTGTCACCTCCTGAGTTTGTCTAGCCTCTTCTGGAAAATCAGTCTTTTCCGTAATTAAATATCTGAAGGCACTAGGCATTTATTATCTTGAGCATTAACCCTAAAGGCAGATGAGGGGATTCTGAGATTTGAAATCATTTTGGTAAATGGTCATTTGATTATTACTAGCCTGACAGAATTAGAAAGAGGTCTTTAAACTTCGTCTTTGTCCCTGTCCTTCTAATCAGGATTTCCGTGTTTAAAAGACTGATTAACTTGCTGTACAGGTGTGCTACTGAATGTTCTTTGCAGACTGAATGTCCTTTATGTTTTGGGGACCCGTGTGATGGGATGGGATGTCCTTAGGGCTAGTGTTTCTCACATTTGCAAGAGCTGAGCAAGGCCAGTGAGGGCAAGTCTCTTGTCCTCATGTGCTCCCCTCTGCCTGCCGCTTCATAGGATGCAAAAAAACATGAATTTTGTTGGTTGTTTTAAGTGCATGGATAACTTTCCAAAGGGTTTAGCTATGCCTCAATGTAGGGGTACTAGTGAAAAGAATCTCAACATGCATCTCAGATTTGCTGCCTGAAAACAAAATAATGGATTGACATTCTCAAGTAGAATCTTGAACTGATATTAATGAAATTAAGGACATTGCTGGAGGTGACAGATGTCATTTCATCCAGTGAAGCTGATCTGCAAAGGAGAGAATGACATTAATTTTCCAGAACACCCAGTAGGCAGCTTGGACAACACCCCTCCTCCTTCAGCATTGTGAGCAGCGCTAAAATTTGTATTCTGTCCTGCTTGTTGGGCTTTGTCCTTCACTGAAGATGGCAACATCCAGCAAAGTTGACTTGAACACAGACCAGGATTTCTGGGTCTGGAATTTCTTGCAAAAGCATGGCAGACTGAAAGGACGAGGTCTGAATCTTGAGTTGGACTGTATTTAGGCTGTGCACTCCTCCTGCTCAAGGAGAGGGATAGCACCGCTCATCTCCCAGGCCGGGCTGCTTCTATGGTGAGGCCCACTGGAGAGTGGGGGGGGGGGGACCAAAGGCCAGTGTGATGTGGTGGTGGCACTTCCTTAGGACTTGTGTTTCTCTCATTGCCAAGTGCAGACAAAACCCTGTGAACAATTTATTACTCTTGGGCTCACAGTGCATCCAGGCACCAGCTTTGAGGACAAACTCAGCAGGATTCTTTTCTGGAAGTTTCCACTCACTCTTTTCACCATAGGATAACATTTTTCAGCCTTGCTGTCAATTGACCCTCTTTACATTTCATTAAGAAGTAGAACTAAAAAGAGTTCCCCCAACACAGGTTTGTTGATAGACCTGGAATGAGGAGATCTGCAAGGTGCCATCAAAAGCACTTGATGGATTGTAAGGGCTGAGAAACCGGAGTCATCCAAAGAAGGATGGCAACGTGGGTGATCCTGTTGCCTCACAGCAAGAGGAGAGCCTGTTTCTCTGCCTCTTAGGTTGCCAGAGGCTTCTGGTACCTAAGGGGCAGGTACCCATTTCTGTAAATGGTACCTGCCCCTTAGGATGTGCCTTTGAAGTGTTAATTTTTAAAAATTATAATATGTAAGTAAGTTTCCTATACTTTTGTTGCATGAATAGGACAGAGAAGAAAGGTGTTTGCTGCCTTTGAGACATTTCCTGTCTTAGCTTCTTGATCAGGAAGGAGCAAATCACTCCCTCCTGGGTGTGCTGCTGTCCCCAGAGTGGACAGGTGTCCTGCCAGAGAGCTGGCTACCAAGTAAGCCTTCCTGTCTCTTTCCTTGGTCCTCTTCAAGGCCACATGCTCTGTCTGTGCTCCTTTTCATTCTGTGGTTGGTATTCAGGCTCCTGTTCTGCCGGCTCCTATCTCTCCCCTCACATCTGCCCCTGTCCCTTGCTTTGCAGCTCAGTCGCATGAGTCACGGGGCTCTCCAACAGAGGTACGGCTGTTCTTCGGCAATCAAAGAGCTTCTTATGCCCTGCTCGAAGTCATACGGTAACGCTCCAAATGCCAGCTCAACTGCCAGCCACAGGCCGGACCCCCTTTCATCTCTCCCTTTTGAAGACGTTCTTTGTAGGGGCTCCTCCTGAACCGGATCTTGAGACAGACTGCGTTTTACCCATGTGTCTTGCTTTTCATTCTCCTTTTTTGCTGACGAGGAAATAGAGAACTGGGATCTGCGTGCAAACTCCTGCTTGGTGGTAGAGCCTCCCGGAAATTCCCACGGCTTGCTTAGGCACAGAAGGAAGTGACTTCCAGGCTTTGTGACACCCACTAGATTGCTTAGGAGACCTCTGATGCTCATTTTTTGTGTCTCACCCATAATGCCTGGAGTTACCCTGAAGGATCATGGGCCTGTGTCCAGCATAGGTGGGTTTTCTCATCTGAGGTGCATGGATCAGAGTTAAATTTATCACGTTAGATTTTGGAGTCTCAAATGTTTCAATTTGTTGGTTGGAAATCACTATGGCTATCCTGAGCTCCGAGGTTGCTTAGAGAGCATGATGGATTCTGGGAATCACCAACAGCCTGTCCTTCTGGCAGGGATTTGTAGAGAGATTTTCCTCCTTGCATAAGTAAACACCTGAGAATGTGATCAAAATTCCTTCTAACTCCTAGTGTTAATGTGTCATTTTTAGTTACTTGTTGTTTATGCCAGCCTAAAACACCCAACACAGAACCATAATGCTGTTGTAAATCCACAACTGGCTAATGCTTTCCTAACACAGGGTCCTTGAGAGCTTTCCAGGGTACTCAGGAGAGGCCTGAGAGGCAGGGCTACAGACTGTGGCCTGCCTCTTTATTGGTTCAGGTATATCCTTGAGAAATTTAGTCACAGTTGATCATTTTTTCCCCAAACTGATACCAAATCTGGACTGACAGTTTCTACTGAACACCTACTTTTCGCAGTCACCTAAATTTTATTTTATTTTATTTTATATTTTATTATTTTGGATGGGGGTCTCACTAAATTCCCCAGGCTGGATTCTAACTTGCTTTATATGAACCCCATTATCCTAGTTCTTCAGTTAGATAAATTGATGTTCAAAGCCTCAAATTATTCAGTTGAATATGGCAGAAGGAAGCTCCAAAATATGGCCTCAGCAGTACCCCCAGCTGCAGAGGTTCACTGTGAATCCCATCACACTTCCACCCAGAAATCAAACTTGTTTTTCCCTCTTGATGCTTAGTGGTCTTTGGGAGTGTTTTTCCTCCAACAAATAGAATGTGGAAATGATGTTGCACAGAATGAGTTATCAGTGATGGGTGGTACTTTCTGTTTATCTCTTTCTCTTTCTCCCTGGGAATTCTTACCATTGACAATCAGCCACCATAGTGGAAGGAAGCTCATGCTGCTGGAGAGGAGGAACCTGCACATGCTCTTGGTGACAGTCCCAGCTAAGACCCCGCTAAGGTCCCAGCTGGCACTTGGTGTCAGCTACCAAGTGTTCAGATAATGCTTGCTTTTGGTGTCAAGTCCAGCATAGCAGAGCTGAGCTGACAATGGTAAGTCCTGCCAAGACACAAGCCCAGAAGCATGACAAATGCAGCTGTATGAGGACTAAGCGTTAGCATGGGGTGACATGGAGCCAGAGAGCCAAAATGCCACCTGTGCGACTGAGCAAAGGGTAGTCCAGATTCTGAATAGAGACCCATCTGGTCTCTGCCATCCTTGGTCAGCTCTGCTGCCCTAGCTGCTTATATTCGCAGGCCTTCTCCCCTCCAGCAGCCTGCAGCCTAGGCTCTTCTACCTCTGCTTGCTGTCTATTCCAAGTATAGCCCTTCAACCTCATGCATCAGAAACTTACTCTATAGCTAACAGTGTTGAGAACTGGGATGTCTAAGGGATAATTAGGTTACGAGGACCCTGCACTTTTGAAGGATTAATGAATGTTGGGATGGTACCAGGGAGTTCACTGTCTCCAGACTAGATACATTTAAGAGTTGTTTTGGCTTATATCTAGATGTCCTCCTGAAGCCTCATGGGCTCATAGGCAGGGCTTTGGAGAGTCTCATGGGAGTGTGATACTGAAGACAGTGGATTAGTCCATGGCTGGGTTTATAGCTGAGTTTGATGTTCAAGGTAAAGCCTTTTGAAAAGACAGTTGGGCATGAGGGTGGCTCAGAAGGGCCCAACCCCCTCCTCCTCTGTTGATCTGTCTCTGCCTCCTGCCTACCTTGCCATGGGCTATTTCTCCTTTGCCAATACCACCCTACCTTGGAGCCAGCTGACTGTGGACTGAATCCTCCACAAATTGTGAGCCAAAATAAATGTCCCCACATTTATTTGGTGGGTGTCAGGTATTTTGTCCCAGCAATGAGCAAGTAACTAATAGACAGATTTATCTGCTCCTGCTCTTTCTGCGCCTCTTGCATTCTGCCAAGTTTTGGCACAACAAGAAGGCCCTTTGATCAAGGACTTCCATGCCTTGAGAAACAAGTACAAAATAAAATTGGGTTCATTATAAATTACCCAGAATGAAGTATTCTTTTCTAGCAACAAAAAAATGTACTGAGGTGCTGTAGGTATGCACTTCAGTTCCTGGTTAACATCCCTAGTCATTAATACTGCGAGAGCCAACAGCAGCGTACTCACCTCAGATGGAGATCTGCTAGGCCCTCCCACAGGCAGGCTTTCCACACCAAGTGGTGACCTTTGTCAATATTTCTAAGGGAATAATCGTATGTCTTTACATGCAGTGTGAAGTTAAGTGCTTTTGTGTCTGGATTGAGGTCCCATCTCTTCCTTTTGCTAGATGTTCAGAGTTTAACTTTTCATGCTCTGGTCTTCTCATCTACAAAATGGAATTATAAGAATTGCCTCCTCACTAAGTTGCTATACTAAATTAAGGGACAAATAAGTTCTTAGAACAAGGTCTAGCATATTAGCTGGCAGGAAATATGGTGTTTTTTTTATCAGTTATCCCAAATTTAAAATTATTTTTCACTGTGGATCTTTTTCTACTCAGGTCATTAGACAAATGCTGATTATCCTGTTGGTTATTTTCTCTATGGTTTTGTGTAATATGGTTTTGCTTTTTTTTAGGAGGTGAGACAAATTGTTCCCAGGCATCTCCCAGTGGGGAGATAAAGTTTTGTCATCGCCAAGACATAGCCTGACTCCTACCTTGGCTATGTCAGCTATGCTGCTAAACAAGAGTGTTTGGTTTCACTGTCTATTATGTATAGAGCCTGTGAATAGAAGTATGAATGAAAATTTCATTTGTAAGACTCTAACAGAATGAGCTCTCTCTCTATAAGGAGCCAAGAGACAAGCAGTGCAATAGAGGAGGGAAATCTTGGGGCTTCAGAGCAGAAAACGGAGAAACCAAGTCCCTTGAGGGAACAGGCAGGAGCTCAGAGGGCACCACTCAGCACACGGCACCGACCTCTAGTCCCACCTCCTCATCACCGGGGCAGATCCAAGGCAAGCAACTCTTCAAGGTGCACTGGACATGGGAACCTGCCCCTGCATGGACTCATGCCTCTCAGCACCTGGGCCACTTGATTCGGGGGTCCCATCAATTAATTTAGATTGTTCTGACAAAATGACCTGGATTTTCTACCTTTGTAAATAACGTGGCCTGAAAGTGATTTCTTTCAAGTGAAGCAAAACCAGGGTAGACAGGGAGCTGTGACCGAGCAGTGTATATTTAGAAGCTAGCCGGGTGTCAGCATCTGTAGGAAACACCTAGTCATCCAGTCTGTCTCAGGACTGAGGGGCCCGATTGGTGTGATGGCTGAATTAGCTTTACGATATCATCACTGATGGCTTCGGCTTGGGTGAATCCTCGAATCCCAGAAGGCACACAAGGCTCTGCCGGCTCTATTCCAGGACCCATCCGTGCTGTGCACGAACAAATGTGATAGCTACATGAACTATAAATCGAAAGACTTCCTTGGCCCTCTGTATACTTCCAGGCCTTTTATTTCAGTCGCCTGATTTCCATCACTTGTCTGGGCCGCTCCTGGGCCTCGTCAGAGGTGTTGTTTGGATGCTTGACACGGCCTCTGTTGCAGCCAGTAGCTGGCTAGGAGCTGGTGCTAATGAGGTCCGGGAAGCATGCTGCATTTCACAGCACAATCGCGGTTGCCCAGAGAGATGGATGGTGTGAAGCAGGAAAAGAGGCTTTCTCCGGTGGACTCAGAGAACAGGCCCACCAGGAGCCTCAGGCGGAGGTCCCCAAGTGGTGTTTCAGCACAGCAGTGAGGGGGAGGGGTCAGCAGAACAAACTGAGAGGGAAAGAACACCTGAGAACAAAAGCCCGTTTTCTCACTGGGGATGGGGAGCTGGGGCACCGCATTTGATCAAGTCCAGGCTTGATCAAACCATGACGGTTTCATGATGTAGCGGGGGTGGGTAGGATTCTGTGTGACTCCACCCTGGCGCCTTTGTGATGATGTCACAGGAGGAAAGCCACCTTCCTTTGTGTGCTCTGGGTGTCAGGATTGATTGTAGCTCAGTCCATGTTCTCATTTGGCTGGAAAAAAAAAAAAAAGGACAGGTCGCTGGTGATTGTGTTGCCCTTTCTCTCCTGTCAGCTTGCCCTGAAGATGGCTCCTTGCAGATAAAAAGTTGGGGTAGGATTTTACATCCTACACACCCAGGGAAAGAGGTAGAGAGAGGGAAGGAGAGAGGGGGAAGGGGAGGGGGAGGAGGGGAGAAGGAGAGAGAAGGAGAGAGGGAGGGAGGGAGCAAGAGAGGG